>CM035420.1:97923177-97945677 GCA_020310875.1 Ceratopteris richardii
TGTGCATGTGTATACATATGCATATGTGTATAAATATGTATGTTTGTATATGTGTTTTATATGTGTATATGTATGTATGTATATGTATGCATATGTGTATGGATATATGTATGTATGTGTATGTATGTATATATGTGTATGTATGTATTTATGTGTATGTATGTATGAATGTGTTTGTATGTATGTATGTGTATATTTGCATGTGTAGCTGTGTATATTGTTGGTGCAAGGCAATCCACAATTGAAGTTTTGATGAAATTTTGAAGTCAAGGATTGAAGAAAAGATGAAGTTAGGAAGCATGAAGAAAGTATATGTTCAAGGAATGAAGATATGTATACATATGTACATTAACTTAGAGTAAGCTCACTTATACTTTTGTATATTTATGAGCTTGTACATATTTGCCTATATATACAAGGAAATTGTCAGGGCAAATATGAGAGAGCATGTGAATAGAGAAATTAGAAGTTGTATGAGTCATTAGAAACTTTAGAAGTGAGTAAGATCTCTCTCATCACTTAGATGTAAAGTTTTCTAGAAATGAAGAAAAGTTGCGCCTGATATTTGTGAGAGCTCTCCTTTTGTGTTGAATCTTTTGTGAGATGCTTTTGTACAAGTCTAAGTCTATCAAAATTGAAGAAAGGAGGCCCCGACTGCTGCACTCATAAAGAATTCAACATTTGGAGATTCAAAAGGTGAAAGCTCGAGAGCAAAGCTTGAGAAGGAGGCCATAAGACATCAAAGAAGACAAAGGGAACTTCATTCGAAGTAAAGGTAACCTTATTCCTCATAAAGCTTGAACGATCTTATACACACGTGAAGAAAGGATGGGAGCTTCTCTTTAGATAGAGAAACTGGATAGAGTGAACTATCCAGCATGGTCAATGAGGATGGAAGCTCAATTTATGAGCAAAGACTTGATAGCTTATAATACATGTGAAGAAGAAAAGCCTCAGTTTAGAGATCCTAGTGTTCCAACTAGGGAGGAATAATCAGATTTGAAGACTTGGATGAAAAGAGATGCTCAAGCCAGGAGCATTATCTACATGACAGTTAATGACTACTTGCTACCTGACATTAGAGGTCTTGAAAGTGCAAGTGATATATGGAATGCTTTGGAGGAGCATTTCCAAAACACCACAACGTCAAGGAGGGAATTCTTGTGGGCAGATTTTACCACATTCAAGAAGAAGGCCTCTCAATCCATCTCAGATTATGTAACAAGAATGAGGGACATTGCAGATGCATTAGGATCCGTTGGTGAAGATATTGAGGAGGATGAATTGGTAAGGCAAATCCTTACAGGTTTGAGAGGTGATGACAAATGAAAGCCATTCATTTTGTCTTCTGAATTATCACTAGATCATTTTACTCCTGATTTAAATCAGTTGTTAGGACACATCTTAACCTTTGAGCAGGATGTCGAAGGTGATGGTGATAAAAGTGCAGGTCAAGCAATGCATTCAAAGGATAAGAAGAAGAATAGCAAAGGGAAGCAACAAGCAAATGAAGATGAAGGTACAACTAGCCAAGCTAACTTCCTAAGAGGAAGAGGAGGTGGCAAAGGTAGAGGAAGAGGCAGAAGTAATAAAGATGGAGGTGAAGCTTGTTGGATTTGTGTAAGACAAATCATTTAGCTAATGATTGTTGGCATAATACTCAGAATAATGGTGGATATAATCAGAACTTTAATTCAAGAGGAAGAGGTGGTAGAAATCAAAGAGGTAATTTCAGAGGTAGAGGTAGTAGAGGCTACTTTTGAAGAAATGTAGGTAGAGGATTCCAAAGTCAGCAATACAACCATACCTACTACAATTATGCTTCAGATCAGAAGGAGGATTCAACATTGATAATGAATGCAACTTGTGAAAGGCAAAGTGAAGATCAAAGAGTCTTTTACATTGACTCACCGTGTAGCAATAACCTAAGTGGCAACATAGCTTTGATGACTGATTTGGAGAATAAGGTAACTAATCATGTAGTTCAAATAGGTGAAAATACAAAGCACAATGTGAAGTCAATTGGATCAGTGAAGGCGAAGGATGGAAGTACTCTTTTGAGTAAGGTTTTGTATGTTCCTACAGTTCCAAAGAATCTGATAAGTGTAGGACAAATTGTTGAAAAAGGTTATGAAGTTAGGTTCACTAATTAAGGAGTTTTTGTGGAAGACCCTAGCAATGGGTATAAACAAATTGTTTCAAGGAAGAAAGAAGGAAGACTCTTCACATTGAAGATTCAAGGTAACATTGGTCATGCCTTGTACACCTATGGAGAAAATAAGATCTCAGAGTTAGATCTTAAGCACAAAAGACTTGGACATTTTAATGAAAGAGGTATTAAAAATATGGTTAACAATGATTGAGTGCTTGGATTTCCTAATGTTGCAGGTCAACATATGGCATACAGATGTGAGGCATGTCAATTAGGTAAGGCTCATAAGCAATCTTATTCCAAGCATGGTTTTATGTATTCAGAGAAGCTTGAGTTGGTACACACACATGTGTGGGGACGATCAAAGGATTTCAGTATCAATGGTTCAAGGTATTATGTGATTTATGTTGATGATGCTACCAGATGGATCACTATCTATGTGATCAAAGATAAGTTAGAGGTATTCAATACATTCAAACAATATCATGTGTATGCAAAGAGAATTACAGGTCAAAAGTTGAAGAGACTAAGGTCGGATGGAGGGGGAGAGTATTTATCTAATGAGTATAGTGATTATTTGTGGAATGCACGTATAAAAAAGGGAAATTACTTGCAGGTACTCTCCTCAACAAAATGGTGTAGCAAAAAGGAGGAATAGAACTCTTGTTGAGTTTGCAAGATCCATGATGAAGGAGAAAAATTGCCCAAATTATTTGGGGGCTGAGGCTGTAAATACAACCACATATTTAGTCAATAGATTACCATGTAAAGCTTTGCAGCGTATGACACCATATGAAGCATGGTGGGATAAGAGACCTACTCTAGATCATTGCAAAGTATTTGGATGTTTGGCATATGCATATGTGCCATCTCGATTGAGGCATAAATTGGAACCTAAAGCTGAAAAATATGTGTTCATTGGATATGATGATAAGCAGATGGGATATAGGTTGTGGAGTCCATCACAAAATAATTCCTTGTGTCAAGGGATGTTACATTTGATGAGCAAGGTACTTGGTATGCGGGTACAATCAATATTGATGCAGGTGATGAAAAAATTGTCAATCAAAAGAAAGGTAAATTAAAGGTTCATATATTTGATGAAGAGGAGAACAATGAAGTACAAGTTGAAGTTGAAGAAGTGCCAAGGTCTAATCGTGAATCTGATTAACCAGAAACCTCAAGAAATGGAGAACTGAGAAGGACATCAAGACACAAATGGCAACCTACAAGGTATAGCTATGACACTTCTTTTTTGGCTACCAAAGATTATGCTTATATGGTAAATGCAGATGAAGACCCTTCTACATATGAAAAGGAAAACGGTAAGGAAAGTTGGGAGAAGGCTATGCAGGAAGAGTATGATGCATTGATGGAAAATGAGACATGGGATTTGGTTCCTAAACCAAATAGTCAGAAGATTATTGGATGCAAATGGGTCTACAAGACAAAGAGGTTTGCAGATGGAAATGTGTCTAGGTATAAAGCTAGACTTGTTGTGAAAGGGTTTGCTCAGACATATGGTATAGATTATGATAAGACCTATAGTCCTGTGGCAAAGATGACAACCAGCAGGACACTCATAGCTATTGCTGCATGTAAAGGTTGGAGATTATGTCAACTAGATGTGAAGAATGCTTTTCTAAATGGTTATATTTGAGATGATGTTTTCATGGAGGAACCACAAGTATAAAGAGATGAAAGGTATCTAGATTATGTATGTAAGCGCAAGAGAGCTTTGTATGGTTTGAAGCAGGCCCCAAGGGCATGGAATTATAGACTTGTGAAGTTCTTGAAGGAACTTGGTTTTCAAGTATCTAAACAGTAGCTTGCTTGTTAAAGAAAGTGATGATGGGTTCATTTACATGTGCATATATATGTTGATGATATAATTCTTACAGGAACAAATGAGAAAGGCATTCAAAGCCTAAAGAAGCAGATGGAGAAAGAGTTCAAGATTAGTGACTTGAGAAACTTTTCATATTTCTTGGGCATGGAGATCTCATACACTCAACATGGAGTGTATGTAACTCAAGAAAGGTATTTGAAAAACTTGTTGACCAAGTTTAAGATGAATGGTTGCAGGGTAGCACCTACTCCAATGGAGGTGAATCACAAATTGAGCAGATATGGAGGAGAAGAGTTCAAGGACATGAAGCTATATCAAAGTTTGGTTGGTAGTCAGATCTATGGTACATTAACTAGGCCTGATTTGTCATATGCAATTGGAGTATTATCTCAATTCATGCATTGTCCTAGGAAAGAACATTGTGTTGCAGGACAAAGAGTGTTGAGGTACATTAAGGGAACACTCAAAGAAGGTTTATATTATGGTTTTACATCAGATACAAACATCACGATTTAAAGTGACACGGATTGGGTAGGTAATTGTGATGACAGGAGATCAACTTATGGATACTTGTGTTATGTGGGAGATAAGTTAATTTCATGGTGTTCAAAGAAGCAACACACAACTGCTTTATCATCTACGGAGGCTAAGTACAAAGGTATCGTTGAAGCTGCAGAGGAAGTGATATGGCTTAAGACTCTTATGAAGAGTTTTGAAATCACTCAGAGTACACCCACTATTCATGGAGATAACATGAGTTCATTGTATTTAGCTGCTAATCCATTATGCCAGGACTAAACATATTGAGATTCAGTATCACTCTCTAAGAGAGAAGGTGATGGATAAGGAGATTGAAGTAATACATACTTCAACAAAAGATCAGATAGCTGATATGCTAACTAAAAGCTTGGATGGACCAAAGCTATAGAGATTCAAAGACATGGCAGGTATAAAGAAGATAGAGAAAACCTCAAGTGTTGATTGAGGGGGAGCTCGTGCAAGGCAATCAACAATTGAAGTTTTGAAGTCAATGATTGAAGAAAATATTAATTCAGGAAGCATGAAGAAAGTATATGTTCAAAGAATGAAGATATGTATACATATGTACATTAACTTAGAGTCAGCTCACTTATACTTTTGTATATTTATGAGCTTGTATATATTTTCCTATATGTACATGGAAAATGTCGGGGAAAATATGAGAGAGCATGTGAATAGAGAAATAAGAAGTTGTATGAGTCATTAGACACTTTAGAAGTGAGTAAGGTCTCTCTCGTCACTCAGATGTAAAGTTTTCCAGAAATGAAGAAAAGTTGCACCCGATATTTCTGAGAGCTCTCCTTCTATGTTGAATCTTTTGTGAAATGCTTTCGTACAATTCTAAGTCTATAGTTGATTGAACTCTGTACAAATTTTCAGCTTCTAATTGTCATCAGGCTGAGAGAATTGAGTGTAGGAACATTTACATGTGTAAATGTAAAGAAGAGAAGTTGTAGGAGGCACAAAATTTGATGCTAATGTTTTGGTCAGTTCTCCTTCCATAGTGTAAAGGTATGAGCAAGAAAGCACTCATTCTTTAAGTTGGAAGGTAAGCTACCAATGGCTAAAAGCATTTGATAAGATGGGTTCTATTTTGGGAGAACCAAGCTTTGGAAGTTGCACGTGTCAAAGTCCACTGTAAAGAACTAAAGTTTTAGACATAGGTGACTTGTTAAGATCGTTTCTCAAGCTCTATTGAGTCTTTTGGAATGATTTAACATGGCAAAGGTGTGCAAACTATAGAACACACCTTGTGCAAAGTTTTATAAAAAACTTTAACATTTGATAAGTCAATGAGTGAGTTATGTGCAGTAGACTTTCTGTGTAGTCACCTTCTTCACAGTTTGTTCAAAATTTGATAATTGATCATTGATCCTCTAAATTGGTAAAGGTTTTAAGTTGCTTCATATAGAGGTGCTCTAACTTCAAGAGTAGCTTATTATTTTGGAGATTAACACTCTCCATCATATACTTGATTTCATTTTTAATTTTGTTTTTGTTTATTGTGGTTTGCAAACTTTCATATAGATATCTAGACCACTCAATTGTTTGGTTGTCTCCCATTTTGTAGTCAATCAATTATTTGCCTTGCTAACTCAGACATACATATTTGTTTACAAATATAAAGTATCAATTAGCTATGGTAGTAATAAGTAGTTTGAAAAATAGGAGAATCAAATCTATTCGGAAGATTTTGAAAGATGGATGAATAGTTTTAATGGATGGGCAGACAAAAACCATTGAATGCAACTTCCTGTTCTTAACTTAGTATAGATCCCTATCTTTTTCTCTCTCGTCATTTTAAACAATAAGGCTTTGTAGCCTGTTGAAGAGAAGATGGCAATTGTAATGGTAATGGAGCCACTTCGGTTCTCTCCCGGATCAATGCCTCTCTCTGGGATGGCTTGTAGTCTCAATGTCTACAATCTCACTCTCTTTCTATCTCTATCTCTCTATCTTCTTCTTTCTCTCTCTCTCCCTCCATCTTCCTCCACCCTCCTCCACCTTACTCCGTACTCCTCCACCCTCCTCCACCCTCCTCCACACTCCTCCACCCTCCTCCACCTTCCTCCACACTCCTCCACTCTCCTCCACCTTACTCCGCCCTCCTCCACCCTCCTCCACCCTCCTCCGCCCTCCTCCACCCTCCTCCACCCTCCTTCGCACTCCTCCACCCTCCTCCACCCTCCTCCACCCTCCTCTGCCCTCCTCCGCCCTCCTCCACCCTCCTCCACCCTCCTCCACCTTCCTCCGCTCTCCTCCACCCTCCTCCACCCTCCTCCACCCTCCTCCGCACTCCTCCACCCTCCTCCACTCTCCTCCACCCTCCTCCGCACTCCTCCACCCTCCTCCACCCTCCTCCACCCTCCTCCGCACTCCTCCACCCTCCTCCCCACTCCTCCGCCCTCCTCCGCCCTCCTCCGCACTCCTCCCCCCTCCTCCACCCTCCTCCACCCCCCTCCACTCTCCTCCACCCTCCTCCACCCTCCTCCACTCTCCTCCGCACTCCTCCACCCTCCTCCACCCTCCTCCACCCTCCTCCACTCTCCTCCGCACTCCTCCACCCTCCTCCACCCTCCTCCACCCTCCTCCACCCTCCTCCACCCTCCTCCGCTCTCCTCCACCCTCCTCCACCCTCCTCCACCCTCCTCCGCACTCCTCCGCACTCCTCCACACTCCTCCACCCTCCTCCACCCTCCTCCACCCTCCTCCACCCTCCTCCGCCCTCCTCCGCTCTCCTCCGCTCTCCTCCACCCTCCTCCACGCTCCTCCACCCTCCTCCACCCTCCTCCACCCTCCTCCGCACTCCTCCACCCTCCTCCGCCCTCCTCCGCCCTCCTCCGCCCTCCTCCGCCCTCCTCCACCCTCCTCCACCCTCCTCCACCCTCCTCCACCCTCCTCCACCCTCCTCCACCCTCCTCCAACCTTCTCCACCCTCCTCCACCCTCCTCGGCACTCCTCCACCCTCCTCCACCCTCCTCCACACTCCTCCACCCTCCACCCTCCTCCATCCTCCTCCACCTTCCTCCGCTCTCCTCCACCCTCCTCCACCCTCCTCCACCCTCCTCCGCACTCCTCCACCCTCCTCCACCCTCCTCCACCCTCCTCCACTCTCCTCCACCCTCCTCCACCCTCCTCCACCCTCCTCCACCCTCCTCCGCCCTCCTCCGCCCTCCTCCGCCCTCCTCGACCCTCCTCCGCCCTCCTCCACACCCCTCCGCCCGCGTCCACACCCCTCCATCCTCCTCCGCACTCCTCCGCCCTCCTCCACCCTCCTCCGCACTCCTCCACCCTCCTCCACCCTCCTCCACCCTCCTCCGCCCTCCTCTGCCCTCCTCCCCCCTCCTCCACCCTCCTCCACCCTCCTCCACACCCCTCCGCCCTCCTCCACCCTCCTCCACCCTCCTCCGCCCTCCTCCGCCCTCCTCCAACCTCCTCCGCCCTCCTCCGCACCCCTCCGCTCTCCTCCACACCCCTCCACCCTCCTCCGCACTCCTCCGCCCTCCTCCACCCTCCTCCAACCTCCTCTGCCCTCCTCCACACCCCTCCGCCCTCCTCCACACCCCTCCACCCTCCTCCGCACTCCTCCGCCCTCCTCCACCCTCCTCCGCCCTCCTCCACCCTCCTCCACCCTCCTCTGCTCTCCTCCACCTTCCTCCACTCTCCTCCACCCTCCTCCGCACTCCTCCACCCTCCTCCACTCTCCTCCACCCTCCTCCACCCTCCTCCACCCTCCTCCGCACTCCTCCACCCTCCTCCGCACTCCTCCGCACTCCTCGGCACTCCTCTGCACTCCTCCGAACTCCTCCGCACTCCTCCGAACTCCTCCGCCCTCCTCCACACTCCTCCGCCCTCCTCCACCCTCCTCCACTCTCCTCCACCCTCCTCCACCCTCCTCCACCCTCCTCCACCCTCCTCCACCCTCCTTCACCCTCCTCCGCCCTCCTCCGCCCTCCTCCTCACTCCTCCGCCCTCCTCCACCCTCCTTCGCACTCCTCCACCCTCCTCCACCCTCCTCCACCCTCCTGCACCCTCCTCCACCCTCCTCCACCCCCCTCCACTCTCCTCCACCCTCCTCCACCCTCCTCCACCCTCCTCCACCCTCCTCCGCACTCCTCCACCCTCCTCCAGCCTCCTCCAGCCTCCTCCACCCTCCTCCACACTCCTCCACACTCCTCCACCCTCGTCCACCCTCCTGCACCCTCCTCCGCCCTCCTCCGCCCTCCTCCGCCCTCCTCCACCCTCCTCCACCCTCCTCCACCCTCCTCCACCCTCCTCCACCTTCCTCCACACTCCTCCACCCTCCTCCACCCTCCAATGTGCTCCTCCGCCCTCCTTCACCTTCCTCCGCACACCTCCACCCTCCTCCGCACTCCTCCTCCCCCTTCCTCAAGCCTCCTCCCCCTTCCTCAAACCCCCTCATCCTCTCCCACACCCCCCATCTTCTTCCACAAGCACCACATCAAGGAAGATTGTCCAGAAAATGATGGCTGTCAAAGAATGAAGTGAAGGTGCAGGCAGAGGAAGGACTCAGACTAGTCATGGAGAGGTCCGGAAGAGGTAAATTTTTACAGGTGAAAAGGTAAAAGGTAATTTTCAAAAGTGAAAGGGGATAAAACAAATGTTGCCGACAACCATTCACGGCGGCTACCTATCCTTGTGGATCTAATTAAAATCAAAGGAATAATTGACCTACCCCTCCAATTTTGGGTAATCAACCGGCGCGTGATCAGTGAACGTGAAGAACCGGCAAGGCTCTCTTGGCCTATTGAGGCCTATAAAAACAATGGATTTGTGCTCATTTGGGGTACAATTTTAGAGATACATTGGTTCAGCTACGCGTACGTGCACAAGACCTCTCTTGCACTTTGTGGTTTCAAGCCTATTGTAGGAGCTACTCTGTAGTGTGGATACAGAGGGTAGGCTTCTCAGTGGAGGGCTATGAGCACTATAGTGTAAGAGAGTGGCTTGGATTTTTCTTTTCTGAGAGTCAGTGTTGCTGTTAAGCTCTATTCTCTTGAGAAATTCTTACCATTTGTATTGTTCTGAGTTAGTCTGCATATCATTGGCCCCTTATGCTGATGGGAAGAATCTGTTGTATTGGAGTTATTTACTTTTAGGGTGGCTTGTTAGCCCTAAGTTTGCACTTTTGAGCATCACTCTACCCAACCTTGTAATCACCTGATTTGAATCAAGAAGTGTACGGTCTTCTTGGGTCATTTGTTTTCCATATTTTCCGAAGTATTTACCACTCTGTGCCATCCATGTTATCTACCTGCTCACAGAAATGTTAAAGAGTATACTTCCCTAAAGAGAACCCCCCTTGAGTAGGCGACGTACTGGAAGTGTTAATCTTTAATCTTTACTCTTGTTAAAAGCGGATACCCCAGTACCTCCTCTACAGTTTGGCACGCCCGGTGGGACCTTTGCATTTCTGTGAGAGGTATTTTTGCCCTATTACATTTGCAAGTAGGTACATGACCCATACACGGGCAGATAAGGTGTCTCTTCGTGTTCGGAGGAGCCTTAACAAGTTAGCCATAACCACGACTAGTGAGTCTACCTCCCCTCTGCCCTCCCTAAATTTATCTATTGATTTGGGTGCGACACCATTATCAAAAGAGAGGTATAGGAGAACTCTAGACTTCTCCTCAGATACGTCCGAAGAAACGCCAGTACAAATGGAGGACCTCTCTCATTTGCTCTCCAGATTAAACATCAAATTCCCTACCTTCAAGGGACAAGCTTATGAGGATGCTGATGATCATGTGAGGAGATTCATCTCTTTATGTCGTGGACGAGGTCTACAGAATAGAGAGGACGCAATGTTGGCGCTCTTTCCATCCACATTGGAGGGCCTTGCAGATAAATCGTATAGTCAGTATGCAGATGGCCATTTCACTACATGGGAGGCTTTGAAGGCGGCATTCTCACAGACATTCCGACCAAGTGATTCCTTAGAAAGAGCTCTAGATCAGCTAGAGAATTTGAAGCTAAGACCAGGTGAATCTTTTCATGAACTTCACACTAGAACAAAAGCACTTGTTGCACGACTACCACATGCTCCAGGTGATTTCTTGGTTAAAAAGTGGATTGAGAAGGCTCTACCCAGGTCATCTCAACAAAAGCTTCGTGAGTCTCTTAGATTGGATGCTACCCTCAATGATTTTGTCGCAGCTGCATCACGCATTGAAGAAGTAAGGCAACATTTTGAAGGGGATACACAACCAAAGTATGCTGCAGATCTGGATCCTATTGAGCAACTGAGAAGGGAATTGGAAGCATTGAAGATGCAACAAAATCAAGAAGAAGAGAAGGTCTTGCCACCACTGCGTCGCACTGATGATGAAGTAGCCCAGCTTCGCCGAGAGTTAGAAGACTTGAAGACCACTCAGGATATAAGGAGACAAATCTGGTGTACAATCTGTAATAACAATGGACATTCCAATGCTAATTGCCCTATTAAGGTAAGCTGTCAATTTTGTGGAAAAGATGGTCATGAAGCAAGGGATTGCTACTACCTCAAGGGTACACAGCAGAGAGGTAACCCTCAAAATTTGGATTCATATTATGCTAGTACTTCAAATACATCTAATAGAGAGGAGAATAGGCCTGCAAAGCCTAGATATAATAGACCTTTGATGTGCTATCGTTGTGGTGAGTATGGCCACACGCAAAATAGGTGTTCTCTTCCAGAAGATGCACCTCCCTGTCAACATTGTCTAGAGGCCAAAGATCATTATACCCAGGATTGCCCAAGAGGTCATCCTGCTCCAATCCACATGATTGCAGTCTCTCCACATGAAGAAGGAAAAACCACTCAGACTTATGCTGTTTCATCCTCTGCAATGCCCATGATGACTAGAGCTAGGCAAGCAGCTGCAACCCAAAGAGATGTACAACAAGGATTTCAGGATAAAGAGGAAGAAAAGGAGTCAGGATGGAAGGACCAAGCAGAAATTGAAGGAGCTTATAATAAGATGACTACTTCTCTAAAGGGCCAACCAACAAGTCTGCAAGAAAACACTCAGGAGGTAAATATTGAACAGATCTTGAAAGGTATTCATCACAAGGTTAGTCTATATGAACTTATAAGGACGGATTCAAAAATAAGAAGTGACTTACTGAAGATTATACACTCTGCTCACTTGGTCCAATCACCTAGTATAGATGGTTTCATGGTTGATTTTCCCCCTGCACCCTTAGCAGACTACCAAAGCTCAAGATTATCTATTTGTATAAAGGATGAAGCTCTCACAGGTGTGATCATAGATGGAGGCTCTGGTATCAATTTAATGCCAAATTTTACAATGAAGAAGCTGAAATTGAACCCCACCAAGTTGGCACCATTCACGGTTACATTGGCAGATCAACATCGGGTTGCGCCACTGGGCATTATTGAGAAGGTACTGATGGTAGTACAGGGCTGCCATTTTGTTCTAGATTTTGTTGTTATTGCACTTCCACAGGAGACTTCTTACCTTCTACTCCTGGGTAGACCTTGGCTGAGACAAGCAAAAGCTTTGCAAGATTGGGGAAAAAATAAACTATGGATTTCAACAAATACCAATAGCCAACTGCAACTACATTTGGAAGAAGGATTCGACTCAGGAAAAACTACAGGATATACTGTGGATACTCAGGTAATGCCCTCTCTACCCCAAGAAGATGATACATTGTTAAATTGGATGATGGGAAGTGCAGAGTGTTGCACAGTGGAGATCAATGAAATTGAGGAAGAAGTTGCAGATAAGGAAATTACAGAAAAGGGCAATGAAGACCACAAGGTGTTGGAGAATGAGCAACTGAAGGAAAATACAATCTTTGAAGAGGATACCAATATAAAAGTATCAGAGAGGGAAAATTATGAACCTAAGAGCAGAGAAGATCTCCCTTTTGCAGATATACCTCAAGGTTGGATGAAAGAACATGTTGTAGAATATAAATTAAAATCCACTCCTGCATATAGTGGAGATGATTTCTCAAGCAAGACCAATTCTGAAACATTGGTTCAAGAAGTAAATTTAGGGGATGAAGAGAACCCTCAAATAGTTCACTTGGCATCCTGGTTGTGGCATTATCCTCCTTTGCTACAAAAGGTAACTTCTTTGCTTTTTACTTACAAAAGTGTCTTCGCATGGTCCTACAAAGATTTAACAGGAATACCAGAAGAGCTTGGGTTACATCGGATACCCTTAGTTGAGAGAGCCGCGCCAGTAAGAAGTAGGCCATATCGACTCAATCCAAAGTATGCAGAGGCGGTAAAGGCAGAGATTACAAAACTAGAGGAAGCAGGTATAATTGTGCCAATAGAACATTCCTTGTGGCTCTCCTCTATGGTTATTGTGCCCAAGAAAAATAGCGGAAAAATAAGAGTATGTGTTGATTTTCGTGCTTTGAATAAAGTTACTATTCAAGATGGATTTCCTCAGCCCTTCACAGAGCAAGTACTTGAAGAAGTAGCTGGTCACACTTTGTATAGTTTCTTGGATGGTTTTAGTGGCTACAATCAGATAGTGATCCATCCTGATGATAGGGACAAAACAGCCTTTGTCACTCCCTGGGGCACTTATGTCTATACTCGAATGGCTTTTGGTTTGAAGAATGCACCGGCTTCATTTAATAGAACGATGTATCTGATATTGGGCAAATGGTTAACAACCTTTCTACGCATTTTCATGGATGACTTTTCAGTATTTTCAGGTACAGATAGAAGGGCAGCAGTTCAAGATTTCCATGACCATTTGGAAAATCTAAAAGAAATTTTTGAGCAATGTCTCAAAACAGGTTTGAAATTGAATCCTAATAAATGTCACTTTTTGGTCACTAAGGGCACTCTTCTTGGTCACATAGTATCTGCGGAAGGTATAACTGTTGACCCTGCAAAGGTTACAACTATTCTTTCCATGCCAATTCCACAAAGCCCAAAGGAAGTGCAAAGTTTCTTGGGCCATGCAGGGTATCACAGAAGATTCATTAGGATGTATTCGGAAATTGCTAAGCCCTTGTCAAGGCTTACCAGCAAAAAGATCCCTTTCTCATGGAGTGCTGAAGCTGACAAAGCATTTTGTGAACTAAAGTTGAGGCTATGTACTGCTCCACTTTTAAGTGTTCCTAATTGGTCATTGGAATTTCATGTGCATACAGATGCTAGTCTTCATGCTGTTGGTGCAGTTCTAGCTCAACCATCATCTCACAAAGTGGATAGACCTATCTCTTATGCAAGCAGACTACTCAACCAAGCTGAAAGAAATTAAAGTACAACGGAAAGAGAAGGTTTGGCTATCGTATTTGCTCTTCAGAAGTTCCGACATTATCTCCTTGGTGTACATTTCATTGTTATTTCTGATCATCAGCCCTTGAAGTATTTGATAAACAAACCTAGAGTAGCTGGAAGGATTTGGAGATGGTTACTCCTATTTCAGGAATTTAATTTTGATATTCATATTAAGCCAGGAAAAGAGCACTACATGGCAGATCAAGTGTCCAGGACGGCAATGAGTGAAAAGGCAACAGGTATCAATGATGAACTAGTGGATAGCAATCTCTTCCTAGTAACAATTCGGACTAGTTGGTATGAGGAAATTCTTCATGTTCTCACTACTGGAAAGATCCCAGAACACTTGACACCTGTAGAAAAGAGAAGACTGCTCCTGAAAACCAAAGCATATTCTCTTATAAATGGAAATTTATATAAATACGGTCAAGATGATATATTGAGAAGGTGTGTCTATCCAGAGGAGGTAAATCTTTTGCTAGAGGCTGCACACAGTGAAGGACACCTAAAGGGGGAAGAATTGGCTCATAGAATCATCCACAAGGGTTTATGGTGGCCTCATATTTTCAAGGATGCAATCAAGTTTGCTAAAGAATGCCACATCTGCCAGAGATGTGCTCCCGCGCCAACCAGATTGAATTTCCAACCATTAGTCATATCTACTAGATGGCTTCCATTTGAACGATGGGGTCTTGATTTCATAGGGCCAATTAGCCCAACTGGTCAACCTGGAGGAAAAAAGTATATTTTGATGGCCACATGTTATGCCACTAAATGGATAGAGGCTAAAGCTACTGTGGACTGCACGGCTTTAACAGTAGCTAAATTTATGTATAAATGTATTTTCTCAAGATTTGGTTGCCCACTGGAAATTACTAGTGATAGGGGCACACATTTTGTAAATCAATTGCTCCAATTTATATTTGACAGGTACAAAATCTTCCATAAAAAATCTTGTGCCTACTACCCCAGGGCAAATGGCCAAGCAGAGAGTTCCAATAAGATTTTGATTGGACTGCTTCGCAAATTATCTTTCGATCATCAAAGCTCCTGGCCGCTAGCATTGATTGGTGCAATCTGGGCTTTCAGAACCACGAAAAGGGGAACCACAAGCGAGACTCCATTCCGTTTAGTATATGGAAAAGAGGCATTGGCACCATTCGAGTTCATTATTAGAAAGGAAATAGGAATCAAAACCATTGGAATTGAACCCCCCATTCAGAGATTGGTGGCATTAGAAGAATACAGAGAAGGAGCAATGCAAAAACTTCAGGTAACACAAGAAGAGCGCAAAAGACTGCATGACAGGTATCTGAGGTCCAATGAAGTACAGGAAGGATCCATGGTTTTAGTGCATCAGGTCCCAGCAATTCCAACCAAACTGGCACCCAAATGGATAGGACCTTACATGGTGGTAAAGGTATTACCTCATGGAGCAGTACATCTGGAGGATTTGCAGGGTAAGAGAATACCCCTGGTCAATATTTCTAGGGTGAAGAAGTACCTGAATTAAGGGTGAAGGATTATGTGAGTCAAGTCAAGCAAGAAGAACTTCCTTCACTATCTTGTTTTTGGCTTCGGGAATTGCACCGGGACAGTGCAAAGGCTTGATGTGGGGGTCTATAGATCCCTATCTTTTTCTCTCTCGTCATTTTAAACAATAAGGCTTTGTAGCCTGTTGAAGAGAAGATGGCAATTGTAATGGTAATGGAGCCACTTCGGTTCTCTCCCGGATCAATGCCTCTCTGTGGGATGGCTTGTAGTCTCAATGTCTACAATCTCACTCTCTTTCTATCTCTATCTCTCTATCTTCTTCTTTCTCTCTCTCTCCCTCCATCCTCCTCCACCCTCCTCCACCTTACTCCGCACTCCTCCAACCTCCTCCAACCCTCCTCCACACTCCTCCACCCTCCTCCACCCTCCTCCACCTTCCTCCACACTCCTCCACTCTCCTCCACCTTACTCCGCCCTCCTCCGCCCTCCTCCGCCCTCCTCCACCCTCCTCCATCCTACTCCACACCCCTCCGCCCTCCTCCACCCTCCTCCACCCTCCTCTGCCCTCCTCCACCCTCCTCCACCCTCCTCCGCACTCCTCCACCCTCCTCCACCCTCGTCCACACTCCTCCACCCTCGTCCACCCTCCTCCGCCCTCCTCTGCCCTCCTCCGCCCTCCTCTGCCCTCCTCCACCCTCCTCCACCCTCCTCCACCTTCCTCCGCTCTCCTCCACCCTCCTCCACCCTCCTCCACCCTCCTCCACCCTCCTCCGCACTCCTCCACCCTCCTCCACTCTCCTCCACCCTCCTCCGCACTCCTCCACCCACCTCCACCCTCCTCCACCCTCCTCCGCACTCCTCCACCCTCCTCCACCCTCCTCCGCCCTCCTCCGCCCTCCTCCGCCCTCCTCCACCCTCCTCCACCCTCCTCTGCAATCCTCCACCCTCCTCCACCCTCCTCCACCCTCCTCCACCCTTCTCCACCCTCCTCCACCCCCCTCCCCTCTCCTCCACCCTCCTCCACCCTCCTCCACCCTCCTCCGCCCTCCTCCACCCTCCTCCACCCTCCTCCATCCTCCTCCACACTCCTCCACCCTCCTCCGCCCTCCTCCACCCTCCTCCGCTCTCCTCCCCCTCCTCCACCCTCCTCCACCCTCCTCCACCCTCCTCCGCACTCCTCCACCCTCCTCCACCCTCCTCCACTCTCCTCCACCCTCCTCCACCCTCCTCCACCCTCCTCCACCTTCCTCCGCTCTCCTCCACCCTCCTCCACCCTCCTCCACCCTCCTCCACCCTCCTCAGCACTCCTCCACCCTCCTCCACCCTCCTCCGCCCTCCTCCACCCTCCTCCGCCCTCCTCCGCCCTCCTCCACCCTCCTCCACCCTCCTCCGCACTCCTCCACCCTCCTCCACCCTCCTCCACCCTCCTCCACCCTCCTCCAGCCTCCCCCACCCTCCTCCACCCCCCTCCACTCTCCTCCACCCTCCTCCACCCTCCTCCACCCTCCTCCACCCTCCTCCGCACTCCTCCACCCTCCTGCATGACACGTATCTGAGGTCCAATGAAGTATAGGAAGGATCCATGGTTTTAGTGCATCAGGTCCCAACAATTCCAACCAAACTGGCACCCAAATGGATAGGACCTTACATGGTGGTAAAGGTATTACCTCATGGAGCAGTACATCTGGAGGATTTGCAAGGTAAGAGAATACCCCTAGTCAATATTTCTAGGGTGAAGAAGTACCTGAATTAAGGGTGAAGGATTATGTGAGTCAAGTCAAGCAAGAAGAACTTCCTTCACTATCTTGTTTTTGGCTTCAGGAATTGCACTGGGACAGTGCAAAGGCTTGATGTGGGGGTCTATAGATCCCTATCTTTTTCTCTCTCGTTATTTTAAACAATAAGGCTTTGTAGCTTGTTGAAGAGAAGATGGCAATTGTAATGGTAATGGAGCCACTTCGGTTCTCTCCCGGATCAATGCCTCTCTCTGGGATGGCTTGTAGTGTCAATGTCTACAATCTCACTCTCTTTCTATCTCTATCTCTCTATCTTCTTCTTTCTCTCTCTCTCCCTCCATCCTCCTCCACCCTCCTCCACCTTACTCCGCACTCCTCCACCCTCCTCCACCCTCCTCCACACTCCTCCACCCTCCTCCACCCTCCTCCACCTTCCTCCACACTCCTCCACTCTCCTCCACCTTACTCCGCCCTCCTCCGCCCTCCTCTGCCCTCCTCCACCCTCCTCCACCCTACTCCACACCCCTCCGCCCTCCTCCACCCTCCTCCACCCTCCTCCACCTTCCTCTGCTCTCCTCCACCCTCCTCCACCCTCCTCCACCCTCCTCCACCCTCCTCAGCACTCCTGCACCCTCCTCCACCCTCCTCCGCCCTCCTCCGCCCTCCTCCGCCCTCCTCCACCCTCCTCCACCCTCCTCCGCACTCCTCCACCCTTCTCCACCCTCCTCCACCCTCCTCCACCCTCCTCTACCCCCCTCCACTCTCCTCCACCCTCCTCCACCCTCCTCCACCCTCCTCCGCACTCCTCCACCCTCCTCCACCCTCCTGCACCCTCCTCCACCCTCCTCCACCTTTCTCCGCTCTCCTCCACCCTCCTCCACCCTTCTCCGCCCTCCTCCACCCTCCTCCGCACTCCTCCTCCCTCCTCCACCCTCCTCCACCCTCCTCCGCCCTCCTCCGCCCTCCTCCGCCCTCCTCGACCCTCCTCCGCCCTCCTCCACACCCCTTCGCCCTCCTCCACACCCCTCCACCCTCCTCCGCACCCCTCCACCCTCCTCCGCACTCCTCCGCCCTCCTCCACCCTCCTCCACCCTCCTCCACCCTCCTCCGCCCTCCTCCACCCTCCTCCGCCCTCCTCCGCCCTCCTCCGCCCTCCTCCACCCTCCTCCACACCCCTCTGCCCTCCTCCACCCTCCTCCGCCCTCCTCCACACCCCTCCGCTCTCCTCCACACCCCTCCACCCTCCTCCGCACTCCTCCGCCCTCCTCCGCCCTCCTTCAACCTCCTCCGCCCTCCTCCACACCGCTCCGCCCTCCTCCACACCCCTCCACCCTCCTCCGCACTCCTCCGCCCTCCTGCACCCTCCTCCGCTCTCCTCCACACTCCTCCACCTTCCTCCGCCCTCCTCCACCCTCCTCCACCCTCCTCCACCCTCCTCCACACTCCTCCACCCTCCTCCACTCTCCTCCACCCTCCTCCGCACTCCTCCACCCTCCTCCACCCTCCTCCACCCTCCTCCGCACTCCTCCACCCTCCTCTACCCTCCTCCGCCCTCCTCCGCCCTCCTCCGCACTCCTCCGCCCTCCTCCACCCTCCTCCACCCTCCTCCACACTCCTCCACCCTCCTCCACCCTCCTCCACCCCCCTCCACCCTCCTCCACTCTCCTGCGCCCTCCTCCGCACTCCTCCACCCTCCTCCACCCTCCTCCACCCTCCTCCGCACTCCTCCACTCTCCTCCAACCTCCTCCGCACTCCTCCACCCTCCTCCACCCTCCTCCACCCTCCTCCGCACTCCTCCACCCTCCTCCGCCCTCCTCCGCCCTCCTCCGCACTCCTCCGCCCTCCTCCACCCTCCTCCGCACTCCTCCACCCTCCTCCACCCTCCTGCACCCTCCTCCACCCCCGTCCACTCTCCTCCACCCTCCTCCACCCTCCTCCACCCTCCTCCACCCTCCTCCGCACTCCTCCACCCTCCTCCACCCTCCTCCACCCTCCTCCAACCTCCTCCACACTCCTCCACCCTCCTCCGCCCTCCTCCGCCCTCCTCCGCCCTCCTCCGCCGTCGTCCACCCTCCTCCACCCTCCTCCACCTTCCTCCGCACTCCTCCACCCTCCTCCACCCTCCAATGTGCTCCTCCGCCCTCCTTCACCTTCCTCCGCACACCTCCACCCTCCTCTGCACTCCTCCTCCCCCTTCCTCAAGCCTCCTCCCCCTTCCTCAAACCCCCTCATCCTCTCTCACATCCCCCATCTTCTCCCACAAGTGCCACATCAAGGAAGATTGTCCAGAAAATGATGGCTGTCGAAGAATGAAGTGAAGGTGCAAGCAGAGGAAGGACTCAGACTAGTCGTGGAGAGGTCCAGAAGAGGTAAATTTTTGCAGGTGAAAAGGTAAAAGGTAATTTTTAAAAGTGAAAGGGGATAAAACAAATGTTGCCGCCAACCATTCACGGCGACTACCTATCCTTGTGGATCTAATTAAAATCAAAGGAATAATTGACCTACCCCTCCAATTTTGGGTAATCAACCGGCGCGTGATCAGTGGACGTGAAGAATCGGCAAGGCTCTCTTGGCCTATTGAGGCGTATAAAAACAATGGATTTGTGCTCATTTGGGGTACAATTTTAGAGATACATTGGTTCAGCTACGCGTACGTGCACAAGACCTCTCTTGCACTTTGTGGTTTCAAGCCTATTGTAGGAGCTACTCTGTAGTGTGGATACAGAGGGTAGGCTTCTCAGTGGAGGGCCATAAGCACTATAGTGTAAGAGAGTGGCTTGGATTTTTCTTTTCTGAGAGTCAGTGTTGCTGTTAAGCTCTATTCTCTTGAGAAATTCTTACCATTTGTATTGTTCTGAGTTAGTCTGCATATCATTGGCCCCTTATGCTGATGGGAAGAATCTGTTGTATTGGAGTTATTTACTTTTAGGGTGTCTTGTTAGCCCTAAGTTTGCACTTTTGAGCATCACTCTGCCCAACCTTGTAATCACCTAATTTGAATCAAGAAGTGTACGGTCTTCTTGGGTCATTTGTTGTCCATATTTTCCGAAGTATTTACCACTCTGTGCCATCCGTGTTATCTACTTGCTCACAGAAATGTTAAAGGGTATACTTCCCTAAAGAGAACCCCCCTTGAGTAGGCGACGTACTGGAAGTGTTAATCTTTAATCTTTAATCTTGTTAAAAGCGGATACCCCAGTACCTCGTCTACACTTAGCTAAGGTAAAAACAAGAACTTGCATTTAATGGATGGTTTCTTTCCACCCATCCTTTAAAATTAGTCATCCATCCTTCAAAATTTTCTAAATAGATTTGATTCTCCCATTTTCCAAATGACCTAATAACTCCATAGCTAACTAATACTTAATATTTGTATGCAAAGTTCATAAAAGAGTTAGCTGCACAGGTATTAGGTTGACTAGAATAGGAGAAGCAGATGTGTCAAGAAGATTCTAAAGACTAAGCAAACAATTCCAAAGGCGACATGGAAAAAATATCTTCATTCGATACAGGTATGTATAATTTGACCTTACTCTCATAACATGTGTATGTGTGCATATGTGTGTGTATGTTAATATGTGTGTATGCATTCATGTGTTTATATATATATATATATATATATATATATATATATATATATATATATATATATATATATATATATATATATATATATATATATGTATGTATGTATATATATGTATGTATGTATGTATGTATGTATGTATGTCTATGTATATATGTATGCATGTATATATATAAATAGATATAAAATTAAAAACTATACCTTAATAGTGTTAAATAAAATACATTACTCCATCTAAAACAAATTTGAAGATTGAGAATAAGTAAGTTTTCACTTATTCGTGTCAAAGGACTTCCTTCATATACATGCTTTAGACATTCCTCTCGAAGATATTTCTGATTTTCAGAAATGTCAACGCATTTTGATACCAATCGTCAATAAAATATGCCATGCTATCATCTTCATCATTGTCATACAAATCTTGTACTTTATCTTCTTTTGAATATAGTTCTTTCAACCTTGCATACTGGACAAGATCACTTTTGCGTAGCCTCCTCATAGAAGCTTCTAATAAATGAGGTCTTACTGGCAATCCTGAATGGTGTGGAGGAATATCATCAACATCATATGTTGGAATCTACACACATGAATAAAAATCATTAGTATTCCATAAATGAATAGAAATTAGACTTTAAACATAAAATTAAATACATAAGTTATTAAATATGGATCTAAAATTTTCATTCTCTCTCTAGCCAAAAGGTGCTCTTGGAGGTCTATGCCATCCATAGTTCACTAATAATTCATCACCATGTAATGTTGTAATAGCATTGACAACTATGTATCTTGATACATCTCTACTCATCCTCCATATCTTCTTCTATCATATGTTTGTACTAGAGAACGATCACGAGCTCGCAATGGATAATCTCCAGTTATTTTAATCTCTAAACGAGGAGGTAGAGGATTTCTAGCAGCGTCTGCTTGTAATTGATGAACAACAAGTCGATGATGTGTAAAAGATATATTAACATTATGAGAATTATCATCATCATCATCATCAAACAAGTATTCCTGTATATCAACAGTAATTTGATTTTGTATATGGTTTCTAAATAGAATAATGACATTAATTTATAAGAAAAATACATAACCAAGCATTATCATGTTGACCAGGTGGTCGTACACACTCAAAAGTACCATACTTTGCCTCATGTTCAATACATTCCAATCGTGGTCTTTGATACGTGTCATAGAAAGAGCTACACCAACTTATAATATGCTCTTGATAGTAAAATCCATCATAATTCCTATCGGAGGACACATGTGAAGTCGTTGCATGGGTAGGACGTGGTGGAGTGCCCTCTGATTGATCAGAATTTGATTATAACAAGAAACAAAAAAATATATAAGTTATGTATCTATCAAATATATTTAAAATAAAACGCTTGATATACTTACATTGTATACTCCTTGCATGATTAACAGACGATGGTGGAGTTTCATCTGATTAATAGAATCTATAAATAATGGTATTTGATATTAATAATCTCATTATTTACATACATAAACTTTCACATATACATATTTACACATACACACATATTCATAGATACACATTTACAGATACACACATCTTCACAAATACACAAATACATATGGGTATGTGTATGTGTGTGTATATATGTGTATGTTTTCTGATTCTTTTTTTTTGTTTGAGATTAAATTAACAGGAGATATTGTATGGTGGAAAAAAATAAGTGGTGACCTAACATGCCACCTGAGATGTGGCAGTTTTTTCGTAGATAGCTATGTCTTTAGGATTCATTTCCTCAGCGAAAGGTATACAAATTAATAGTTTATATTTATAATTCTCACATATTTTATTAATCTTTTATATTTAATTTATGTATTTCTTTTTGCTT
>CM035420.1:97948177-98163177 GCA_020310875.1 Ceratopteris richardii
TCCTTGCATGATACAAAAGATTAGTAGCCAAATGTAGTGTAGCTATATCTTGAGTGTTGAGAATAAGTTGGAAGAGACAATAATGAGTTCTTCAAAACTAGCTAGAAACGTGGCAAAGAAGAAAAAGGGTAGAATGGTTGTTGCAAAGGCCTCTACACCAAAAGGAGAGTATGTAAATCTCGTGCAAGATGATGAATGTGTATTTACTACTCTTTGTAGATATGAGCCATCTTCTCATATTAAGCAATGTATGTCTATAGTACTCTCAAATGTTTGGTAGTTTGATAGTGGGGCAACCAAACATGTTACCTCATAACACAATTTCTTTTGTTCACTTTTCTCCTATAGGGAATACTATCACATGCACAAAGAACTCCTCATATGGTATAATAGGACTTGGTAAGATCATTCAAAATACTACTGATGGTACTTTCACATTGTCAAATGCTTTGTATGTGCCAACAATCAAGAGAAATATGTTGTCAATTTTAGCATCATCCAAGGTTGGCTTGGTTGTCGAATATACTCTTGAGAGGTGTATATTTCAAGATATCTCAAATGGTAATGTCATTATTACTTCTGTTATTTTAGGCCTTGGGATGTATAAGCTCATACAATATGAAAAAACTTTCAATGATTCAGCATGTCTAGTTCATGATTCTAAGGCTATCTCAGATGTAAAGCTTTGGCATGCATGCTTTCATCATCTAATTTTTTCTAGTTGGCTATGCTTGCAGAAATCTTAAATGTTGCATGTTGTGCTCTTAGTGTGATGTATTATACCTTGCTTCATGATTACCTATAATGATTAAATCATTCACGTAGAGACATAAGTAAACAAAGTGCATCACCATCTCTCTTAAACAAAAATGAAAGATTTGCCTTGCTTTTCTTGTATCCACAACTCATCAAATAATCTACAACTATTTGCTTTCGTCGCTTTCACGCTTGCTTGAGACCATAGAGGCATTTCTTAAATAGGTGTATAGAATCCAATCTACATTTTTCTACAAATACTAATAGATGGTCCACAGATCCTACCTTCTTTCACTCTTGATTTAGGAAATAATTCTTCACATCAATTTGCAACATCTCCCAATCATTTGTTGTCTAGTGATTTTCTCATGCTACTCATTGTTTCCACATGGATCAGTGTCTGCTCATGATCTATGTCATATATTTAATCAAATCTATTCACCAAAAGTCTTGCTAATTACCTAGATATGCTACCATTTGAGTGCTTCTTGACTTTAGACACCCATTTGATTCCAATTGCCTTCATGATTTTCTTCCTTGGCACTAATTTCCAAATTTTTGTGGCCTCCAAAGCTTTAACTTCCTACTACATACTTTCCATTCCTTGCACTTATTTGCATTTTCAAAGCCTATGGGTTCTTTAGTTACTTTACTCTGTACATTGCCTAGCCATAATTGAATTGTATGTAAAAAATTCCATAAGCTACCTTAGCGTGTATGAATTCCATTTTCACTGTTTGGGAATGAATCTTTATATGCCTTGTGAATGGATTTCACAACCTTGAAGAAGCAACCAAAGCAAAGTGTAGCTTACTATGTGACCAAAATGAAGGATGTAGCTGATCAACTTGGGAGTAGTGGACAAAGTAGATCATAAATGGCATCAATGCTGATGACAAATGGGAGTGTTTTACTACAAAAATGGACCTATATATGGACATGCAGATAGTAAGGCAGATCATAAATGGCATCAATGCTGATGACAAATGGGAGTCTTTAAGCACAACAATGGACCTATATATGGACATGTAGATACCTGGCCTAAATAGATTGATGGGATAACTCTTCACACATGAGACAAAGCTCAAAAATAATGGAGGTACTTATAGAGGTAATTGATCTTTTTCCCTCTACATAAATAAAAATAAGAGTAAAGATAAAGGCAAAGGTAAGAAGAATGAAGAAGATGCAATTAACTCTCAAGTGAATTTCAGAGGTAGAGGAAGAGGTATTATAGGAAGGGGTAGAGGGGGAAAGCAAGGCAGGGGGAGACCATACAGTTCTTCACCTTGCAACATTTTTGGCTTCATCAATCATACCACAGATGAATGCTTCATGAACACAAAGAGTTAGAGAGGAAGAGGCTTCTAGAGAGGAGGGTATGGACAATCAAGATGCAAGTTCAATAATGGAGGAAACAACTATTGTCAAAATTACAACCAAGACTACAACAACAAGTATCAAGGAGGGCTCACATGAAGGAGAGATTACAACAACTATACAGATGATGAAGAGGGTTCCCTATTACTCATGAATATGACAACAAAGCAAGGTAAAAAGGATGATTACCTATTCTATATTGATTCTAGTCGCTCTAATCATGTAGCAAGTAATGTAGCATTACTGTGTAACCTTGAAGAACTCAAAGGAAAGCATGCCATTTAGACAGGTGATGACACTAGGCACTCAATAAAGAAGATTGGAAATGTTAAAGCATCTGATGGTAACATGAATATCACAAGCAAGGTATTATATGTGCCAACAATAACAAGGAATCTAATCAATGTTGGATAGATTGTTGAGAAGATTTTATAGCTTAGATTCACAATGCATGGAGCATATGTGGAAGACCCTCAACAAGGATTCAAGAGAATTGCAAAAGGTGAGAAATATGGTAGAAAGTTTACATTTGAAGTTGAAGATACAAGAAATATTTCTCTTTTTAACTATAAGGACCATAGCCTATGTGAATTATAGATATGGCATAAGAGACTAGGACATATAGGTGAAAAAAATGGAAGGAAATATGTAGGGATGAGATAATGTGTCCAAGAAACATATGATTTACAAATGTGGAGCATGGAAATTTGGAAAATCACATAGGCAACCATTCAACAAAAGAGGATACATGAATGAAGACTACTTGGAGCTTGTACACACAGATGTGTGCAGTCCTAGCAGAGAGCCATCAATTTTAGGGTCACGGTATTATGTTTCATTCATAGATGACTATAGTAGGTGGATACTTTATTTTATGAAGCATAAAGATGAAGTATTCACTTGTTTTGGCATTGATTGAAGAGGCTCAGATCTAGTGGAGCTGGAGGGTATTTATCACATGTGTTTGACTACTTCTTAAAGGACAAAGGCATAAAGAGAGAGATTACAACAAGGTACACTCCTGAACAGAATGGAGTGGCAACGGGAAGAAATAGATTAATAGTAGAGGTTGCAAGATCAATGTTGAATGAGGAAAAAATCCCTAATTATCTATAGGCAGAGGCTGTTTTCATAGCCACTTACTTAATCAATAGGCTTCCATCCAAGTCCCTAGATGGGATGAAACCTTATGAGGCATGGTATGGGAAAATAACTTCTTTAGATCATTGTAAGATCTTTGGGTGCATTGCTTATGCACACATACCCTAATAGATTAGGTCAAATCTTGATGCAAAAGCTGAAAGATGCATATTTATTGGCTATGATCAGAATCAGAAAGTATATAGGTTATATAATGCCACTAAAAAAGGATTTACATAAATTGGGATGTGGTATTTGATGAAAATAACTCTCGGTGGGAGGATGATTGCAGGAAAATAAAGCTACCCTATGATTTGAAGAATAACTTTCAAAATCTTACCAAAGAAGAACCACATACATTAGAGGATGTCGACTTAGAAGATGAAGGAAAAATTTGTTTTGAAGAGTTCAAATATTAGAAGTCCAAGGACAAAGCAAAGCTCAAAAAACTGGATACACACTTAGAAGATCTCAAAGGGAAAGCAAGAAACGTATAAGCTATGGCTATGACACATCACTAGTCACCAAGCATTCTATATCAATAGCTAAAGGCTTTATGTCAGAGGAGCCTTCTTCATTTGAAGAACCCAAGAAGAAAGAAGAATGGAGAGTAGCTATGCAGGAAGAAATTGAAGCACTTCAAGAAAATAGCACTTGGGATTTGGTTCCCAGAAAACTATTCATGAAGGTAATAGGATCCATGTGGATTTGCAAAGTGAAAAAGAATTCTGATGGCATAATAAAAAATTTTAAGCCAAGGCTAGTAGCAAAGGGGTGTAGTCAAACCCATGGAGTGGATTATGAGGAGACCTTCTCACCTGTAGCTAAGATGCCAACCATCAGAGTTTTAGTAAGTATTGTTGCTTCAAAGAATTGGAACTTGTACCAATTAGATGTTAAAAATACAGTGCTTAATGGGTGGATCTCTAAAGAGGTGTACATGGCTGAACCAACAAGATATGAAGACACAGATAAACTTGATTATGTATGTAAAGTAAGGAAGAGACTATATGGTTTAAATCAAGCACCTAGAGCTTGGAACCATAGACTCGTCACATACTTGTAGGACCAACGTTTTGTTGCAAGTAAGGAAAATTCTTCATTTTTCATTAAGAAGACTAATACAGAGGTTATTTATCTATGTGTTTATGTGGATGACATTATCATTACAAGAAATGATGCCAATGGCATCAAGAAGATTAAAAATAAGATGGAGGAGTTCAAGATCGATGATCTTGGGTTGCTAACATATTTCCTTGGTTTAGAGATTGTCTATACAGATTCTGGTGTTTTCATTACTCAAAGAAATTACATCCATGATATACTAGTCACGTTCAAAATGGAAAATGCAAAAATTGAAGTCACACCCATGCAAGTGAAACACAAACTCAGTTCTCATGCAGGAGAGCTGCTTGAAGAGATTAGAGGTTATCAAAGTCTTGTTGGGAGTCTCAATTATGCAATCCTAACACAAGTGGCTATATGCTATGGGGCGAGTACATTGAGTCAATTCATGCATACACCAAGAAAAACTCACATAGAAGCTATGAAAAGGATCTTAAAGTACTTTAAGGGTACTGTAAATGAAGGGCTATTTTATCCATTACATCTGACTTGGATATCAAGCTATATTGTGATGCAGATTGGGTTGTCACAAAAGATGATAGGAGGAACACCTCTGGCTAGTAATCTTTTGCAAGATCTAAGTTGATTTGATGGTCATCAAAGAAACAACCATCTATGGCAGTGTCATCAATTGAAGCTCAATATAGGGGCCTAACAAATGCAACACAAGAGGCAATGTGGTTAAAGCTATTCTACTTAGACTTGGGACTACATACATACACTCCAATGATCTTTGGAGATAATACAAGCTCACTACATTTGGCTTCTAATCTTGTATATCATGCAAGGACTAAGCACATTGAAGTGCATTATTATCATGTGAGAGAGAATCTTCTTAGCAAGGATATACAATTGTCCTATGTATCAACAAATTTGCAATGTGTAGATGTTCTAAGTGAATCTTTGGATGGAACTAAATTGAACAAGTTCAAGGTGATGATTGGATTGCAGGAGATTAAAGAGAGTTGAACCCCAAGCATTTTAGGCTTCAGGGGGAGTTGTTGGTGCAATCACTCCATGCCTAAATGCTTGATCACTTATCCTGAAGCTCATATCTTCATTCATGTATTAGCACATGAATAATCCCTTGTAAAACATTGATTTTTGTATTTTTTATAAAAGTGAATATGTGGAAACACTTCCAATCACAAGCTCTTAAGAGAATCTTTCCACAAATTATTTGGTGATGATTTATGGCAAATAAAGTCCTAAAACTTTGCAGCACTTCTAAGTAAATATTCAAATTCAAACTTGAATCTTGGCTCCAACAAAAGGCTATAAAAGAGGACTATCTAGTAGCCTGGAAAGGAGCGTGAGAGAGCCCAATTTGGAGAGATAATCAGAGGGATTTACAATGGACATTGAGCTCACACTATAGCTTTACCATTGCTCTCACATTGTGAAATCATTTATTGACAATGTCAATGTAATTGATGTGCATTAATACATATATTTTTCTCATATCCCATCCCTTCTACTCTATCATGTATCACTTAGAATAGTGAACTTGATTGATCTATTTCTCAGCCTGTAATTGATAATTTTTAGTGATATAAGTTTCTATGGATTTCATAGAATGTCTTATTGCTTGATACAAATTTGCATTTGAATTGCCTCAGCCATTTGGGAGTTATGTGCAAAACATTACCCTCTAGCTTGCATACTACTGGCTCACTAAAATGTCGGGATGCATCTCTGTTTTGCTAAGCATCATTCTCTGAGCATAGTTGATCATTTGTAGTTAAAAAACTTGTGAGAGTTAGCTATATTATTCAATTAGATATTCCTAGAAGGATTTTGTGTAATTGCTACCAAAAAATCAGTATTGTTCATTTCCCTGAGCAGGTGTAGTGACCAAAATAGCAAGTTTTGGTTCACAATGAAAATCCAACTCGACTTTGCACTCCTCAACTCCATTTTGGATAATGTGAAGTAGGAATTCACAGCACCATCTTATCTTTCGAAGGTGTCTACCATCTCCTCTAATGAAATCATGCGGAAGAAAATGTAGATCCACTCTCACACTTGGAAGATCCAAGGAATAGACATGAAGTCCAAAGAAGGGATGATACAAGGCATCCTCTATAGATAGGTAATGTGAAAGCTTTAAATGAAAATATAAACTTATTAAGAAGATTATTCTATGTGCCAACTAGTACCAAGAACCTCATAAGTTTAGGATAGAATTTTGAGAAGGGTTTGCAAGTCAGATTCACCAAGCATGGAGCATTTGTTGAGGACACTAATCAAGGAATCAAGAAAATAGCTAGAGAAGAAATCAGGTAGATTTTTCACCTTTGACCTTCAAGACAACAAGAACATTGCATTGCTCAAAATTGGAACCCAACACTCTTAAAGGGATTTGGCACAAGAGGTTAGGTCGCATAGGTGAAAGAGCACTCAAGAAAATCAATCGAGACCAAAGTTTACTTGGACTACCAAAACTATCAAAAAGATATCTGATCTATAATGTGGTGGTAGTTAGCTTGGTAAGTCACACAAGCAAGCCTTATCCAAGAAAGGCTACATACATGGAGACCTATTGGACTTGGACCATATAGATGTATAGGAACCAACCAAGGAGCCTTCAATTTTAGGATTGAGGTATTATATATCATTCATTGATAATTGTAGAAGATGGACAATATTAAGGTTCATGAAGCAAAAAGATGAACTGTTCTCATGTTTCAAAATTACTTAGCTCTTATGGAGAGCCAAATAGGTAAATCTCTAAAAATGCTAAGGTCAAGTGGAGGAGGAAAATATTTCTCCAATGATTTTGACTCCTATCTGCAAGAGAGTGTTATCAAAAGATAAATTTTCATGAGGTATACTCTTGAGTGAAATGGAGTGGTAGAGAGAAGGAATAGAACAATTTTGGAGGCCACCAAGTGAATGCTCAATGGGAAGAAGTTACCCAACTACTTGTGGGTAGAGGCAATACCAAGAGCTACATACTTGATCAATCAACTTACATAAAAAACCTTGGATGGCATGGCACCATAAAAAGCATGGAATGGAAGGAGACCTAACCTTGATTATTGTAGAATTTTTGTGTGCATCATACCTTCACAAATTAGAGGTAAATTGGATTCAAAGGTAGACAAATGCATCTTCATTGGCTATGAACTTAATCTGAAAGGTTAGAGGTTATACAAATCAAGCAACAAAGGCTTCATTGCAAGTAGAGATGTCTTTTTATGAAAATGAGTCATGTTTTGAAGATGATTGCATGAAAATCAAACTTCCCTATGATGTAGAGGAAGGCTTTCCAACACTAGAAAAAGGGAACCATCATACATTTGAAGCATTAATTGATACTAATGATTACTTGAAGACCCCAAGGAGGGAAATCATTTCTTGCAACTCCAAAGGAAAAGCCAAAGTGGAGGAATTGAGAGATGAAGAAGGAATCATCTCAATAAATTATAGAAATAATAGTTAGAGAAAGAAGGAAACTAGAAAGGTATGTTTATGATACTTCATTAGTTATTGAACACTAAATACATCTCCCACAAGACTCAAACTCTAAGGAGCCTTCAACTTATGATGAAGCAAAGGAGAATCATGAATAGATGAATGCTATGTAGGAAGAGATAGAAAAGTTACAACAGAATTAAACTTGGGATTTGGTTCAAGGTGGATATGTAAGGTAAAAACGAATTTTGGTGGTTTAATAAACATGTATAAAGCAAGGCTAGTAGCCGAAGGATATGAAAAAACATAAGGTATTGATTATGAAGAAAAAGCTTCACCTGTTGCAAATATGCGTCCTAATAGAGTACTCATGGGTTTAGCATCTTCCAAGAATTGGAAAATGTATCAAATGGATGTTAAAAATTGTTTTCCTAAGTGGATGGGTATCAGAGGAGGTATACATGGCTCAGCTTGCTGGTTTTCAAGATCAATCATGTCATAATCTTGTGTGTAGGTTGAGAAAAGCTCTATGGGGATTGAAGCAAGCCCTTAGGGCTTGGAATCATAGGCTTGTCAATTACTTGTAGGATAAAGATTTTAATGTGGGCAAGGCAGATTCCTCCTTCTTCATTAAGAGTAACCAATTAGAGGTCATTTACATATGTGTATGTGTTGATGATATAATTATTACATGTAATGATGTAGAAGGAATTACGAAAATCCAACTCCAAATGATAGAAGAATTCAAGACCAATGATCTTGGTTTTCTTACATACTTCCTAGATGTCAAAGTTGTGTATATAGAAAGAGGTATGTTTCTCACTTAGAGGAAGTATGTCAAAGATATGATTTCAAAATTCAAAATGCAGAACTCAAAGGTTTCATGTATGCCTACGGAAGTGAACCTAAAGTGAAGTGCTCATGAAGGTGAGCTTATTGAAGATGTAACTAACTATCAAAGTCTATGTGGAAGATTGAGCTATTCCACACTAACCAGAGTGGAATATTGATATGGAATTACTATACTTAGTCAAGGATATTGTGAGAGGAGGAGCACCCACAATGCAAGAAAACTAACCAAAAGTTTTCCAAGAACCTCCACCAAAAAGAGGAAGAGTACTTTGAGTTTGAGGTGATGAGCAAAAGGCTGATGAGTAGAGGGTATTTGAGGAACTGATGAAGAGTACTGTAAAGAGCAGAACTCATAGCAACAACAACAAAAAAGTAGAAAAAACAAAAATAAAAGTAGAAGAAACAAAAAACAGCACAAGAAACAACAATGGAAATTATAACACCAATGAAGGGGATCACATGGAGGAAGGTAAGAGAACCAAAAACTACATCTAAGGACACCAACATTATTTGGAACTATCCACCACAAACGAGATATAATTATTCCTCTCATCTTGGAAATTTAAACATTCTACAATTTCCCACATTACAAGTAGATTGGTAAGTATTGATGGTGGTCATACTTCCATTGTGACAAAAAAAAACATGCTTGCTTGGCATCCTCTGATTTTTCCATGTACTACTCCTCTTTCATTTAAAGAAATCTAATATATTCTTTTACAAGTGCTTCCGTACACGTTCACTTATCCTAGTGGGCATATCTTAGGGATATGAAGGAAGAGATTTTGGGTGAATCCTCACACATAAGTTTGGAGATTATTTAGACTCATGACTCTTTTGAGGCCTCTAAAACCATCTAGTAAAGTTAAATAGATTATACGTTTACTTAATTCAAGTATTGAGTATAGATAACACTAGTAAACTCTAGTGATAGGTTCTAAGGCCATAAGTGATAAAGCATTGGTTGAGGCCGCATATGCATCCATGGACTCTAGTTAACTCAAGGATTCATAGTTATTTAGGAAAATTCATCTAATGGTGCATTGGATAGAGAATCACAACTCATTATTGCATGTGAAATGGTAGTTTCTTACATTGATATTAGAGGCATGCTTTGAACTTATATGGTGACATTTTTCACTTTGTTATCTTTCTCTATGCATAGAGATCCTCAGTTTTGTAAAGCTCCATAGGAAATTTATAAGCATATGGATCCTTTTATCCTATTATTTCTCTACAAACAGAATCTTCCTCAAGTATAGGAGCCACCCCTTTCAAGATCCAAGAATTGGCATAGTACCTGAGCATGTCCATTCATAGAAAAGAAAATAAACTATGAATCTCTGCCAAACCTAACATTATACAACATTTTCGACTAAAGTTAAGGTCTCCAAGTAGTTAAAGTCCACATATTCATGTGCAAACGCCACTAGTACTTTTGCACATTTCACTAGATTCTACTAGTATTAGGTGTACAAACAAGCTATGTGCTCCTGTACTTGAGTTAACTCAAGTGGATGCTTCTAGAAGTCTCTAGAGAGCCTTTTGCCAATATAATCTCCCAAGGGAACTTGTGAGCATTGAACCCAAAACCTTCTTCCTTCCCATACTTGATACCAACCAACTTAGCTCAATGAATTACTTCTCTAATTTTCTAGAATATCATAACGTATTTTAATTCTACAAAGCATGCAATTCCTACCTTTAACACTATGTTTGTGAATGGGAATGAATACATCAGATGGAACATACATGCTTCGTATGTGTGCACCTGAACATGGAAAGTTTCTTTTTTTTTGAGACAACAAGAAAGATGAATTAAAGATGGTAAATGTACATATGCCCAGGGTAGGAGTCCACCTCTTTAAAAGAGGAAACCAAATCCAAAATATACAAGGCCAAATAGGATCAAAGCAGCTACATACTGTTAATACAAGAGAAAACCATAGCAATAGCATAGAAAAATTTCTATGAAGGTAAGCTTGAAATTAAGCTTGTGACAGCAAGGTTGGACATCCTTCCAGAATTTTTGTACATGCTTGAAATTGTAAGAGACGTGGGGCAAGTCCTCTATAGAGCCACAAAATTTTTATTTTCCATTTGTAATGCCATCTTTCTTTATCCGAGAGAAAGACCAAATGCCATTGTGAAGAATGTGCCACTCAAGAAAAGAATGTTTGATGTTGAAAGGAAATGCCCGTATCTAGGAAAATCTATATTGCCATTGCTTAGGAGACCAATTGATAGGCCATCTTCTATTCAGCTTGGATAGGATCTTATGGACAGATCCTCTGTTGCTATTGAATCTTCTATACATGTCCCAAGCCACCAAAGCAAGATGCACTTGTCTGTTGTGCTAGCGGTGCTGGAGCTTTTCCTACAATAGCCCTTTATGTCTGATCAGGACCTGCACACAAGGGAAGGAAAGGTAAGTAGAATCAAGAATAGTGTTATCAAGCATGACTTCAACACTTATAATGAGGTCGCTCCAAGAGAGAAAGCCTTTCTTCTTGCATTTGTGTTCTTTCATGCCTATATCCATATTATTCCATAGCGAGAGCCATCTACACCAGATCGTTTCCTACAAAAAAAAAGTCAGAGTATAGGAAAAACTTTTCATTAGGGATACAAGTCTTCTTCACTTCCATCCAAGCTTTCCAAAGTCTGCAACTAAGATAATTTCCAATAGGAGTGTAGGGATGGGGGGAGACAATGACATCCCATAGGGGGTCATTTTTCCACGCTTTATAGTGTTCAAGGTAGAATTTCCCTATGTTTCTTTTGATAAGACAAGCCCAAATATCATCACACTCAAGAGACTCGGCTATCCACTTCGCAACCATGTTGGTGGACATTTTGTTTTGGGTAGATAATACCAAGACCCCCCTCTTTTTCAAGGAGACAACAAGTTTCCAAAGAAACTTCGGGAATTTTATTGTGTTGAGGGCTTCCTCCCCACATAAGTCTTTTGGAAAGAGAAATTACCTAGCAGAAATCCTTTTTGGTAGGCATTGAGCAACACAGGAATTAGGTCAAACTAGGTAACACATAATGATTTAACACAAAGACATTGTGCGATAAGGAGCTCTGACAAGCATACGATTTAAAGATTTTTCCTCTAACTTTATTAAGCACCCACTTCCATCTTTGACTAAGGGAGACTTGAAAACCCATAGGAATACCCAGATGTTTGAAGATTTCCCCATCCTTAATGATGTCACAATTTAGGTCCTTAATAGAATCAGGGATAGTGTTTTTAAAGGCTCTTAAAGCCATTTTTTTGGTTAACATGAGACCCACTAGCTAAACAAAAGATTTTCAAGCAATCAAGAAATCCTTGTAATTAGAAACTATTGCTAGACGTTGGTGTCATCAGCAAAAGCTTGGAGGCATAAAAGTTTAAGAGAATCAGGAATATCAGTGCCGTCAATTTTCTTCTGAGTAATAGCATTTGTGATCAGCTAGCCAAGGGCATCACTGGCTATAGCAAAAAGAAGAGGAACAATAGGGAAACCTTGTCTAATGGACCTCCTTAGTTTGAAGGGGGGAGAGAGGGAAACATTGACAAAAACTCTAGAATGAGCATTGCCAAACAGGGTGCTCACAGCTTCTATGAAGGATTTGGAAGCTCCTATGTCATGGAGGAAGTGAAGGAGAGAATCCCACTCTATTCTATATAAGCTTTATCAAAATATATTTTGAGGAAATAAAAGGGTTGAGTGGATTCATTAGCATAATCAACATCTTCCTAAAGAGAGATGATGGTATCGAAAATGAATCTACCTTTTATGAAGCCTTTCTGCTTACGAAGAATGATGTCTTTCATCATAGTACTAAGTCTTCTAGCAAGGGAGGAGCCAAAGATCTTATAAATGGTGGTCAATAGAAGATATATCTCCAATTATTCAAGTCCTCTTTAGGCCTCTTTTTGTGAATGATTTTTATAAGCATAGTGTTAATCTCAATAGGAAGAGTGTCTGTACTAACAGCTTCTTTCGAGATCAAGAGAAGAAAAGGAGCAAGGAAATCTTTAAGAACCATGAAAAACTCATTGGGAAGGCCATCAAGGCCAAGAGCTTTGTAGGGTTTCAATTTACCAATGCTTTCTTTAACCTCACCGACAGTGAGGGGCAAGTCGACCAAGGAGGCCAAGCATGGAGGAACAGTTTTCTTCCTTCTAAGAGCAATATAGGCCCTGGCTCCATGGACATCGTCCCCATACTTGGGAGAGCTATAGAAAACATTAGTAAAGAAGCTCGAATCCTCCTATGAATTCTCCTCATCATTGATACAAATTCGATGAGACTCTTTCAACAACATAGGTATGGAGTCTTTACATTTCTTTTTACGGAGCAATGCAAATATACTTTTGTTAGGTCTATCTAGATTTCGAGCCTAGGATTCTCTTCAGGTAGAGAGAATGCTACTAGCTTCAATGTGCTCTTGACACTTCAATCGTATAAAATCCTTCCCAAGTTACTTTTAGGAGGGTCAGAAGAGGATAATAGGGGACCAATTTCTCTAAAGATTTGTTGTCTTCTATTGGCCCTTATCCTTTTCCTAAGGTTTTGGCAGTGAGTGAAGAGAGCTTGAATTTCGTTAATGGCTCTAGCCCAAGCCACAAAGGGGTTGACATTATGTCTAAAATGGTAGGTAATGATGCCATCTCAACTACACAGGGGATTTTCAGAAGTGAGGGGACAAGATGAGGCCATCATGCCCTCAGATTAGGATAATTCTTCTTGAGGGCTATGATTAGGACGGAAGTGATTAGATATACAAAGGGAGAAATCAAGGGAATCATTGACATCCTAGAATTGCTGGAGAAAGGGTATGTTAATGTAACTCCTCTCGTGAAGGGCTCCCAGGTGGCTATCACCTCTTTTTTAATGTCTAAGTGAGGAGAGTGCAAGTGGAGATGTCCACGAGGTCATGGGTGGAAACAAAATGGAGCCAAGTGACCAACTCATGACAAAAAATGGCATTTCCTTATTTACAATATCAATCAGATATAGTTGTTACTATATTGAAATCACCCAACATGGTAAGGGGACCAAGAAGGGCACTCAAATCTTCCCAGCACGTCCTCATACTAGAGGGAGAATTGGAAGCATAGATACTCACAATAGTACACTCTATAGGAGAATGAAGGGAAAGACCTACCCATTGGTGGGTAGGGCTAATATGCACACCTTGGAAGAAATGGTCAAATGAGTGAGAGACACTGAGAGCCATGCTACCTCTGCCATGGGGATGATTAGTAAAGTACCATCTGTGGTTACTAGACACATTGTTAAGATGAATGGGCAATCTATTTCCACTTATATTGAGCTCTTGAAGACAAATGAAAGCAGGCCGAACTTGCAAGTTTGAGAGCCATTTGGAGCGACATTTGGCCCTCACAGGGTTAGAAAGCCCTTTAGAATTAAAAGACAAAATTTTGATTTCATCCATGAGTAAAAAGAATGCATATAAAAACAGAACAAGGTCCTAGAAATTCATTTTCTTATATTTTTAGTGAGGTTATTCAGGGACACAAAGTTCTTAAGTATATCTTTCCTTCTTCATTTGAAGTTATCATCTTTCCTTTTAGCTCTTGAGGAGTTCTGGTCCAAGGGGTCTCATTTTCTTTTTGAGAAGGCTGAAGATCCACCGTGTCTAAACCAGCTCACTGCAATTTTTTGAGTTCTTGAAGGTCAAACTCATTAAGTTCTTCGGAGAATCTGTGTTCATCAGAAAACAAGGAGTCAAACTTACCCAAATAAATGTCTATAGAGACAAGATCTAAGTCCCATTTAACCACTTTTTTTTATTAACAATTTTAGTCCATCCTCACTCGGAATAAGAAACATGGTCTTTTTTGCCTTCATTCCTATTCATATAGATGCATCATCGTTTCATATGGATACTTGAAGGTGAGAAAGTATGTGTTGGAGATAGACGTCTGTGGAAGCATGCGAACAGCACAAGGAAGGTGAAGAAGCTTGGATCACAACACACAATACCGAATGTATTACTAGAGAATGTACAAAGATAAGTAGTCCATTAGGGCAATAGGCGTATATACAAGCGAGGGGAAAAAATCTCCTAAAAAGGTAAAAAAGTACCCCAGTGGTCCTAGAGTGTTCACACACATCACTACCGAAATATATCAACAAATCCCCCCTGGGAGTGATGTGGGGAACAAGTAGCTGGCACTTATGTATAAGGAAGTGCCAAGCTATGTGAAAATCACTCCACAAATGGAAGTAAGCCCAAAGCTTTGCGGAAAGCTTCAAACTTCTACCTAGGCAGAGTGTTCCTGAAAAGGTCTGCAGTGTTCTCTTGCATGGGCACATATGCCAAGCTGATCTCCCCAACAGAGAACCTCTCCCTGACATAATGATAATGCACCACAATGTGCTTAGTGCGAGCATGGAACACAGGGTTCCTTGCAACTGCGAATGCGCTCTGACTGTCAGTGAAGATGGTGGTGGCAGCAGACTGACCAACACCCAAATCAGCCATAAGGCATTTGAGCCACACACACTCAACAGTCCCTTTGAAGCTGCCCTATACTTAGCCTCACAAATGGAAGTGGCCACAGTAGGCTGCTTCTTGCTCAACCAAGATATACATGAGCTACCAAGCATGAAGCAAAAGCCACTAGTGGACACACGAGTGTCATAGCAATTAGCCCAATGAGAGTCAGAAAAAAGCATGAAAATCTAGCGGTAGTGATCCCCCCTTGGGATAAAACAAACCAAGTAGTCGGGTACCACTCAAGTAGCGAAAGATGCAGTGCCAATGCTTGACTCCTGGGCAATGCATAAACCTGCTCATTTGTGAGACACCAAATTGAATATCTAGCCAAGTAATGCATAAATAAATCAAGCATCCACAAACCTACTGATAGAGAACAACATCAAATGCATCTCCACCATCATGAAGACTCAGTCATAAACCTGTTTCCATAGGAGTGGCAATAGGTTTATAGTCTTCAAGGCCAAAACCTTGCAATAATCTGTCCATATATTTCATTTGACACAAATCCATTCCACCGTCAACATGCATAAACTGAATGCCCAAATAGTGATGCAAATGCCCCAAATCAGACATCTCAAATGAGGCATGCAAATCAGCCTTAAAATCAGCAATATGCCTCTCATGAGAACCAGTGAGCAGCATCTTATCAACATAAACGACAATGATCAGAATTACATCATTAACACGCTTAACATATAAGGTGCTTTCAGTTGGACTATTCTCAAAACCATGTGCAATCAGATAGTCATGTATCTTCTCATACTAAGCATGTGGTGCTTGCTTTAAACCATATGATGCCTTCTTTAACTTGCACACCTAGTTTTCATGCCCTTTCTGCACAAAGCAATGGGGCTGAAAAACATACACTTCTTCATGCAAGTCACCATTAAGAAATGCAGTTTTTATGTCCAACTGATGTACATTCCAACCATGATGAGCTGCAAGTGCACAGATGCTCGGAACAGTAGTCATACGGCATGTAGGTACAAAGGTTTCATCAAAATCAATGCCTCTTTCTTGCGCATAAACCTTTGCAACAAGCCTAACCTTATACCTGTCAACTCTACCATCAAGTTTACGGTTCAGCTTGTATACCCACTTAGTGTCAATGGACTTCTTGCCAGGAGGCATGTCAGATAAAGACCAAGTACCATTCTACATTATAGCATCATATTCAGATTGCATAGCAGCCATCCAATTTTTTGAATTTTGTGCTTCATCGATAGAAACAAGCTCTATCTCATTACAGAGACTAGATGCAGACATAGCATAGCAATCTGATGCAAAAGAGGCACTATGAGAGCGTGATCGAGTGCGATATGATAGAGGTGCATCTAATTTGCTATCATGCAAAGTGTGCACCAGCCATTTTGGCATAGTTTTTGCCTCCTCAATACCAGCTCTCCCATCAACAAGTGCATCATGTAAATTTGCATCAGAAATGGGATGATCTACATCATCACATGAAACGTGCGAAGGCTGAGAAGTTTCCTCATTTGGGCCAACACTAGACTTTCCACTTGTAAAGCAAAGTATCTTACATGTCTTTGGAGCTAACAGATGTCTCCTTAGTACATGAAAGAAATGGCTGAATAGCATCTTCCACGAATACAGCATCTTGGCTAACCAGAATGTGTTTAGTCTGTGGATGATACAAACGATAGCCTTTACTTTCAGAACTATACCCAACAAAAATACATTTTACTTCTTTATCATCCAATTTCCTACGATGTTTTTCAGGCACTAATGCATATGCCAAACAACCAAAAACACACAGATGAGCAACAGTTGGCTTGTGATCATGCCAAGCCTCATATGGAGTGATACACTGTAGTGCTTTAGTGGGACACTTTTTAAGTACATATACTGCATACATGACAACCTCAAGCCAGAAACTATGTGGTAAAGCTTGACTCTTGACCATACACCTCGCCATCTCCATGAGTGACCTATTTTTTCATTCAGCAACTCCATTCTCTTGAGGTGTATAGGGCACTGTACATTGGTGTTTTATCCCACGTTCAGCCAGAAATGCATTAAGATTAGAAGACATATATTCCCCCCCTGGATCAGAACGGAGGGTGCCCATTTTACATCCTAACAGATTTTCAGGCAAAACCAAAAACTGCTTGAAGCAAGTGACCAGTTCGGACTTTGCCTTCAATGAATACACCCATGCATGCCTAGAAAAAGCATCAATGAAAGTCACGAAGTAAAGATAATTTCCAAAAGAAGGTGTCTGCATAGGACCACATACATCAGTATGTACAAGGTGCAATTTTGAGTAGCCCGAACTGGACCATGTTTTGTAAATGAGGAGCGCAACATTTTCCAAAATACAGCCTTCGTAAACATGTTTTCCAGGTGCCTCAAGTTTGGGCAAAGAGGACACCATTTTAGATTTCTGTAGGCATAGCAAACTAGCGAAACGCAGATGACGAAAGCGTGCATGCCAAAGCTTTGAATCTAACATAGCCGGAGAATCATGCAATACACATACCGAGACATTCAGAGATCTTTCATAGTCTACAAGCTTATACATCCCACGAAATAAAATGCCAGAAGCTATATTCACATCTTCATTTGACAGATCACGAAATGTACACGTATCATCAATAAATCTCACAACCAAGCCAATCTTGGCTATTGCAAAAGCTGATAACAGATTTTTCTTAATCCCTAGCACAAATAAAGCATCTGACAAAGTGAAAGAACTACCATCAAGAGTAGTCAAAACGATCTTACCAACCTATCATAACAGGATAAGAGGAGTTGTTGGCGCATGTAACAATATTTCCTATAAGGGCACGCTCGAGTGAAGAGAAAAAACTATGCTTCGATCTAATATGTTTGGTCGCCCCACTCTCAAAGTACCAAACATCTGAGTCTACTGTAGACATGCAATGCTCATGAGAAGATGGGTGAAAACTACAAACAATAGTAAACACCTATTCTTCTTCCTCCACAAGACTAGCAGACTCTGTTTTTGGAGTAGAGGCCTCTACAAAAAACATTCCTGCCTCTTTTTTCTTTGCCTCTTTTGCAGGGAGTTTAGGAGATTTCTTTGTGGTATGATCATTTCCTTTACAATACTTGCAAAAATATTTCTGTTTTTCAGATTTCTTTTCATCTTTGTCTTCCCTCTTTGATTCTACAGAATTTGCAGATTTCTGCTTACTACTTGCAGAGCTCCATTTTCCTTCGCCCTTTTGACTAGTCACGAAAGCTTGATCTGCAACTCGTATAATGGACCTGCTCTGCCTAAACTGATCTTCCTGCAATAGAATAGAGACTAAATCCTTAAATGACAAGGCATTTCGATTTCCTTTCATCATCAACCAAAGAGTAGAAAAAAAACTGTAATATGAATCAGGAAGACCATTCAAAAGGGTCTACACAAGTGAGATATTTGTTATAACCTCATCAACAGAAATCAATTGTTCCTTAAAGTCTTTTATCTTTGTTAGGAAACTCTCCATAGAATCACCTTCATCCATGCGCTCACTCTCCTTGTTTTTTGGAGGTAAGCAACACGACCCTCATTCCTAGCTTGGTACAATATGGTAAGTGTATCCCAAGCATCCTTAGCTGTTTTGCAAGAGCGAATGTGAGGAATAATGGCGCGTTTGATAGACAAAGCTATCAATGCATGTGCTTGAGCATCTCTACCATGCCAACGAATCTCCTATGCAGTAGGTGCAGCAGAAACCACAACATGAATAGGATTATGAAAAATATCATCATCTTTGACACCTTCTACATTAGCTTCAGTACCTACAGCTGTAACAAATGCAGGTGTGATAGGATGTTTTTCGACACCCTGCACAATGTTCCAGAGTCCTTTTGCAACCAATACATGTAGCATCATATAAGCCCACGACGGGTAGTTGGTACCATCCAACTTATCCTCAATAGCCAACATACGGAATACATCACTACTTTCAGCCATGGTTAGTGACTAAAATACCTTGATGCAGAAAATAATCTATATCTCAAAAAGTTGAACAAAACTGATGAGAGGAATTCCACTAGACTTGTAGCAGACTTCGAGACGCTTATACTAGCAAACAGAAATAGGTATACATCTTTGGCACAAAAAGATGAAATAGCTTGCACAAGCGCGATGATAGTGCGTTCGATTCTAAGACTACAACTTGAGACAAAAAACACAAGGAAGGAGAAGAAGCTTGGAGCACAACACACAATTCTGAATATATTACTAGAGAATGTACAAAGATTATAAGTAGCCCATTAGGGCTATAGGCGTATATACAAGCCGGGGGAAAAAAACCTCCTAAAGAGGGAAAAACGTGCCCCGATGGTCCTAGAGTGTTCACATACATCACTACCTAAATATATCAACCGTATGCTATGCATGCAAATTGGAATATCTCAATTGTATACTAGTACAAAAAGAAGAAAAGTAACACAAAAAGGGTTTAATATTCGAAAAGGGTTTAATAGTAAATCATAAAGTAAACATTGAACAGGGTTTAAAATAAACCATTAGTTAAAGTTAGAGGTGTTAGAAGTCATGTAATTTATATAGACCCGCATAATGATCGCAAGTTTGAAGAACAATAAACTTATTAAGATTAGATAGGAGTAAATAATCGAATAAAAAAATTATCAAGTAATTCCCAAGTAAGCCTCGATCCATACATAGGATTACTTAAGTATTATGCATGGTATAACTAAAAAGTATATAAATCCTTATAGGGATTCTCTAGTGTTGGAGTTCAAAAATCATCAATAGATTCTTTGACTAGCAAGGATGGCAAAGTCTCAAAAAAATTCCTAGGGTTATCTACTATGTTTTGAAATTAGGACATAGGAGATCTAAAGATAAATAATAAAGTCTTTGTCATAGTTTCTTGAAAACATGATTTCATAAAATTTGAACAAAAATGTTGAAGTAACTACATAAACCTTCCCATAGTAGTAAAGTTTGGATAAAAGTTTTGAAAATTTCCTAATGCGATGAGAAAAGAGTTTTTACCTCTTAAAAGAAGTCCTATGTAGGATAGAATTTCAAAGAGTTCTTAAGGTGATGGGTATCGAGATAAGACCACAGACAAAATGAACTAAGCTAAAATCGATTTTTGGTTCTTAAAGGATCTCAAGATTGAAGATTAACGAAGAAATGCTTTTTATGATTTTTTTATGCATCACAAGATATTTTCTTTTTATGCATAACAAGATATTTTTTTCACGATTTTTTTTCATAGGCTTGACTTATTAGAATTTTTCATAGTGATCAGCTTCTAGTTCAAAATTTTGAACCGAAAGGAAGATTGAGTTGAAGCGGAAGTCACTTTATGATGGTCTAGGTGTGGCTTGATCATTCTTCTTTCAAGGAATATAATGAAAAGAAGTTAACTTTTTTTTTTCCTTTACGAAGCAAAGAGTAGAATATGTGTTGCTTTGTTTCCCATCGCTTGATATATATGCTCTCCTCTTGAATGTTGGCTTTCCACTCCTTCAGAAACTACTTGTTTGCTTGATTAACTCACGAAACTCCAATGTCTCATGCTCGACTTTCTTAAATTCCTGAAGTTTTTATATCAATATAAGAATAAAGGTTTCAATAACAACATAGAACAAAGAAGGTTTTTGGCATCTCGAGATCAGCCTGTTTTAGAGGACATGTAACTTACTATTTAGTCTGTTATTCTCAAATCACATAAAGGTGAAATTTTTAAGTTTTTGTAGAAATGAAGAAATAAAATATTATAAATATGGTTAAGAATCACCTCCACTGAAATATACACGAAGAAAGTCAAACGGCCAGTGGCAGTATAGACCATACCTGTGAGCAAGGAAGATCTTGGTCTATATAGGTATACGTTCAAGAAGACACCCAGAACGTTTCAAATGCACACACCACTAAGAAAAACATGCACAAATGTTCAGTTGACTAGACAAGTTTACGTTTTCGTATTCAGACTGTCTGATTTGGCATAATCCGTCTTTTAGATTGAATGCTTGGAATATATCTCTATCGAGTAACATCTAGAACTTTATGGCAAATGCAAAACCCCACCCCTACGTTGTGGGATACGGGGGATCCCTTAGGCAATATGCAATTCACTGTACATTCTTCTATTGTTTTTTATTAACTCGAGAAATGGAGAGTAAGGCCTAGGCAGAACTCATCATATAAAAAATAAAATTTGTCATGATATTAGCCATCTTCTTGTTAAAAAAGCGTTAATCACAAACACTGTATAGATTGTCAGATTTTTAATAAGTTTCCTAAGTATGCGCGATCATGTCTTCTCTGGAGATTTATATCTCTACCGACTCGTATAGTTCAGGGTTTATTAACGAGTTGTATTGTTTGATTTCAACGTTTCTCATTAGAGATCAATTATCAAAAGATGTGAGTTGCTTTTGACTCGTATAGTTCAGGGTTTATCAACGAGTTGTATTTCATATCTCTACCGATTCGTATAGTTCAGGGTTTATCAACGAGTTGTATTCTTTCATTTCAATGTTTCTCATTAGATATCAATTATCAAAAGATGTGAGTTGCTTTTGATGTTATTTCATACACTTTGGATTTGATTAACGGTGCAAGAAGAGGAAAGACTCGAGCATTACTATGGATATTGGCCCGCTCATGTCGGCACAATGGAAAGGGATGGGTAGCTCGTGCATCTCGAATTACAAAAGCTGTGGAAATCTGGACTCTATGACTGTAAGACATGAACAAACCTAAGCAATGACATCAGTTTTGTATTCGTGTTGTCCTCCAATACCATCGTCAGGATCACGTAGCAGAATAAAAGAAACTGTATGACGACGGTAGATTAAGGTTATGCAAACACATTCAAGACCAATCAGAACATATTGCTAAGCACAGACGCTGCTAAACATTTTCTTGCCATTAGAAAAAAAGAAGAAAAACACATACCCTCATGGACTATGGAACTCACATAGTTAACTACGCGGAGCTTCTTACTCTTCCACTATATTTTCCAATGTTAACGTAAACTTTGTTTGACAAGGGGAAAGCTCGTTCTACTGGCAATAAATTGGACGTGCATTGTGCCATGCCAGAAAGCTTTGCAAGAAAAAGATGGCGAAACAGACCTGTTGTGCACTCAAAGAGTATGCTACTAGTTTCAGCTATGTTTCTAAGAATAGATATGGCGTCATTCTATATGATGGCATCCAATTCGTTCCAGTAGGGCATTGCTGTCCGCATCTCGTACAATATTGTACAAAAATGCGTTTCATCGAATTCTACGTCCTCGAGCTTGTGCATGCATCTGGAGGATCCAGTTTCGACACTCTTGCCTTCCTATGAAATTTGTCGTTGTTATGCTTTTTTTCTTGCTTTCCCTTTTACGTCATTAAGTGGCTGTACTTTTAGACCGTCCTTTTGACGAGTGAGGGACACCAGTCATATGCATTCATTCGTTTCAGAAGATCGCTCTGTCGTCTTTAGCGAGACCTACCATCATTTTTAATTTGTTTCATAACACCGACTTCCGATGTCCTTCTACCGAAAACTCTTTTTTTTTTTTTTTTTTTAAATGGAGGTTCGGCCGAGGCCTACTCCCCCGAACTTTAACTTTGAAATTACAACTGTACAAGGAAGGGCATAGTACCCATGGGACCCCCCTTATCCCACAAGAACAGGGGTTTACAACTGGGTTAAACGGCGGTCACAACTACCGCGGGGATGGTCAAACGGTGGCCAACAGCCACATACATCAGTTCCTGGAAATTATATGTCCCTACATGTTGCTGCCAGGGGTTGAACCCTCACCCCCGCCTCAAGAGGCGAGAGGCCCAACCACCAGGCCAGCGAACCGGGACTCTACCGAAAACTCTTATTCTGTGGTCTCTCATCTTCCTTTATTGCCGCCCTGCACAGCTTTTGAAACTTGATTTTGTTTTCCTCCAATTTGGTTCACGTAAAGACGAAAATACCAGAAAGCTATAAGAACAAAGCAAAGAGACGGCTGTGTGTCCCTTTCCATACATCATGCCGGCGCACGCATGCGGCATCTCTTTTAATGCTTTCACGTTATCCTTAAGCGCAAGGTCCACATGACTTTGCAAAAGCAATGAACAGCAAAGCTGCATAAATTCAATCTACTCTAGTTTTTATCTCTGTAATAACTAGAAAAACCTGAAGATGGTTTGATATGCACATGGTTTACATGGAATCACTTACCCATATGTTAAAGCAATGAACAGCAAAGCTGCATAAATTCAATCTACTCTAGTTTTTATCTCTGTAATAACTAGAAAAACCTGAAGATGGTTTGATATGCACATGGTTTACATGGAATCACTTACCCATATGTTAGACACTAGCTTTCTCTTGAATTAACACTCGACAGAAGGGAAAAGAATACTGATTTTAGTAAATTACTTAGTCTCTTCGAACAGTTGTGAAGATGAATGCTTCCGTCGGTCATGTGTTCACGTAACGTAGGGGAATAACAAAAAAGATTTTTTCTCGCTTTCATACACTATCAAAACAGAAACCGGAGGAATCCATATACTTTGGAAGAAGGCCTTTCATTAAGTAAGAAGATCATGAGAATTAACAAAAAATTTCTTGAATGAACCGACTATGGATTCATGAGGTTTGCTTACACTGAGTGCAGATGGGCGGGCAAAACCTGGCGGAGATCTTCTATTCAAAGAGAATATGTAATACATATTCTTCGAGACCAATGTCGACTAAATCTTTCTACAAAACTAGGTCACCGTCATATATACTCGATTTTATTCAAATCCTAGTTATAATATACTATTTCGCAATGCATTAAAACACAAACGACATCGGGGTTGGAATTTTAAATTCAAGGATCTTTGGCAGTCGCTTATTTGGAACAAAAAAAATGGTCTTTTCATGGCGAATTATTTATGAGGGCATATGTGCGAATTTCATACCAAACATGATTTGTTTTGCTCGTTTGTGGTGAAAGTGATGTCGAAGGGTCAAAAAAGACTTAGGTAACATTTTCTTTCCGTATCCTAGGAGCACTTAGATCTAGCAATGCCTCAATAAGCTCATTGACCTAACCCATGAAGCTAATTAGACGCATGCTTTGCCTAGTAAAGCAATTGCCTACCCTCCACCTCTTTGAAAGTAAAGAGCATTTAATGCTTCAAAAAAAATTCTCCAAAAGGAACCTTTTTTCACGATGCCTCTAAGAGAGTGGCCCATCGAGAATCCCATAGATTGTCTAAGTGTCTGTTCTAGTAAAAAAAAAGGTTGAAATATAAGTGTCCACCCCATAAAAGGTATGACAATGTTATATAAATTCCTAGTAAGTCTCTCTAGTCTTCTTCATCTCTATAGTGGGAGTCACCTCATATTCTACACATATAGAGGTGCATCTACTTATCTGATCCCTATTAGAGTGATTCAAAACATCATCTATCTTTGAATTTGAAACTTTTAACCTAGTGAAAAGTAGGGAATGAATGAAAAGTGTGGATCAAAAAGCATCCATAGCTAACTCATCATTTTCACTAGGTCATATTTGGGCATCAAATTGTGAAAATAGGTTGGCTCCAGATACTAGCCCATTTTTGGGCATCCCTAGTGCATGAAATTCGAAATAGGGTGGGATTCTAATCCCTATAAATGCCTTGAGAATTTAGTTTTCATTTTAATTTGGTTTTGAACTAGAACTCTTCGTTGCCCAAAAATAACTAACTTTGATGTTTGTTTTATGGTTTACTCTCAACGAACATGTTCTTGCTATTTCACGTGATTAAAGGATACTTTGAATAACATGTTTTGAGATATTGTTTTATTTCTGTTCATTTTCCTAATTACAAACTAAAGGATAAGTATCACCTTACAAAATTGTATCCCATATCATCATGAAAGTGGGACATGATCTTTCATTTATACATGATATTTATTCCTTAAGATATTTTCTTGAGTTTGGAAGAAGAACTATTTTCATTGATCAATCCATCATTAGATGTATAACCTCAAAGTACATTAGTCTTGCTTCTCTTTTTTATTGACTCCACATAGAATAGTCAAAATATGAACATAAATACTCCTTCTTTATCACTCAAGCATATTATTGAATCTTTACTGGAATTTGTAGTTTTCTAAACCATTAAAAAGTTTCAGAAATCAAGCTTTAGAAATAGCTTATCCAAAAGATATACTTCTTCTCCTTTAGAGATGCAAATCAAGTTATAATTTATACTTTGATTTTCATGATACTAATGAATACTTAAGTTTCAGCTTTTCTTGAGGAATTATGAATCAATATTTAATAAATAAGATCATTGATGTTATACCTTCTTGTGATCATTCAAGGAATTGTCTCTTGATTCCTTTTGTAACAATCCAAATCAAACAGCTTCTTTAAATTCACGGATGCTTCGTTTAGAATATTGATGGGTAGTAATGATTTCATGTTTGAAATCTTTATCCAATCCAAGTATCTATTACTTTGTATTTTCAACATACCTCAATGTTGAATGTTTTCAAAAATTTATGTTAAGCTGTATTCTTGGATGTTAGAGTGCAAGTGATTATTTATTCAAGAATACTTTTTGGATTCTATTTCCTTGTACCTTTATTTCTTAATGTCTTAAACTGAACTACCAAAGTATTGTGTGAGACACGTGCTGAACATATTTCCATAAGTGTTTCACATTTTAAATTCGGTATCCTTGTCTTTAAAAGTTATATCTATCTAAAGTGATAGGAAACTTTGGAAATTTCTTCTTTTAAACAAATTCCTATATTTACCTTGACACCAGTTATATGCCCTGTTCATGATCCTCAAATATAGCTCTTTATTTATTTTAATTAGCTAAAGTAAACCTTGAAACTTCTTGTGTACAATTACATAATTAAAATTAAATTTTATACATATTTTTATGTCCATCCCCTTTTAAAGCTCTCTTTACTTTTGAACTTATTAAAGTCCACTCAAATTTTCATCCTTAACTGTATTTGCAATATTATGTGTCTATTCAAGTATGCATAATCATTTTACTTGAGTGCATTCATAGTTTATGAAAAGAAGAAAAACGTTTTATATCACTCATGCCAATGCATGTGCTTTCTTACATGTAGTTGCATGTGTTTTCATGGATATAATTCATGCATCTATCTTGTGCACAGAGGCACAACGGATGCTTCCCTTTTATGAAACAGCTTGATTTTCCACATGCTTTTGTGCATATAAAAACTTTGATCAAGAAAACAGAATCTAGGAGTGTGTGAAAAAGTAACCCTTGAACTTTGGTTTGTGAATCAAATAATTGTTTAAAACAAACGCACAAACATGATTTCTTCTCTCGTCCGTCAAGCAAAAAGTAACTTATGTATGCAAGTACCTTTAGTGGTTCACATGTCTTTTCTCATGTGCAAAGAAAAAAAGATAACTTATGAATGTATACAGGAAACCCTCTAGCCTTTTTATTAACTCTTAATTCCTCAAAGTTGAAGTCTTATGCTACACTTCAATAATGGTGCTTATTTACATCAAAGAAAACACAAAAAAGATATTGAAATCAAACATGAACTTGGAAAATACTTAGCTCCTCAACAACTTTTTTCTTCCTTTAATCCTTAAAACAGGCCATCCTATATGCACTTCCAAAAATTGACTTGTTATATTAATTCCTTGCAACGATTTTGGAATATGCCTACTTCTTTCTTTTCTTTTTTTTTCGAAGAAACAAGGAAAATTTAAATTAATGGTGGCCATATACAAAGTGCCTTGGGCAGGAGACACCTGTCCCAGAGGAAAATTTACAAGTAGTAGTACATGTCTAGCCTTTTACAAGAGTACTGTTCAGCTAACAGTTTTTTCCATCTAGAGGGAGAATTTTCAGACAAAATCTTGAAGACATCATAGTTATTACAAGAGGCATCTCTGATTCTCCTAATACAGGACAGAGAAGCATTTTTCAGAATAACAGGCAAAGTGATAAGATAATTCCTTTTTCTGCTACCAAATGTAGCCTCATTCCTACTGAGCCAAATGTACCAAAGAATGTAGCCCCTCCAAATATTCCAAAGCAAAAAATCCAAGTGATTACAATAGCCAAGAATAACTTCCATTTTACTAAGTTTGGGGAGACCATTCACTAGCAGATACTTCTCCACAACAGACCAAAAGTTTTTAGCATGGTGACATTCAAGGAAGAGGTGTGAAACATCCTCCACAAGGCCACAAAATATACACGATCCACCACTATTATAAATTTTCGTGATTTTATTACCAGTCCAGAGGCCATGGTGTAACATCCTCCATTGAAGAAAAGAATGTTTGCTGCAATCTGGAAAGGCCCACAGGGCTTTGAATCTGTAAGACCACTAGTGTGTAGACCAATTCACCTGCCATCTAGAGTTGAGCTTCTTCAGGATTTGATCAGCAGAACCTCTGTCATGTTTGAACTGTTTGAAGATGACATTAGCAACATCCACCAGATCAACTGTTTTCCTATGCCACGTGTCCCTCTTTTCCATCAACAAGATTCTGTGCTTTTGGATTACGTGCAAGCAAGACATAGACAGATTAGTGCTAGAAAGGATTTCTTGTGCAGTCCTTACCCTAGCTCCACACATGTAGTTGCTCCAAGTAGTAATTCCAGCTTTGTGGCATTTGTGTTGCTTGATTGATAGGCTGTTTTTTTCACAGTAAGCAAGCCAACCCAGCCATGGAGACTCCTGCAAATAAAATTGAAGAGAACAGGCAAGTTCATTGGTGAGTTTAAAAGAGTTTTTAGCTTTGAACCAGGCCCTCCACATTCTGCAAACTAAGGGACTACCAAAAGGGGTGATGAGATGAGGGGAAGTTATAATGTCCCAAAGGTTGAGATTTTTCAAGGCCCTGTAGTCAAAAAGACAGAATCTAGGAGTATTTCTTTTCAGAAGACAGGCCCAAACATCATTACAGTCAATACATCTCAGAATCCATTTAGAAGCCAAGTTGTCTGCCATTTTCACAGGATTAATAATGCCCAATCCACCTTGATGTTTAGGGAGACAGCACACTTTCCAGGCCACCTTGGGGACTTTTTTTTTATCAGGCTTGCTTCCCCATAGAAAGTTCTTGGCTAGACTGATAACCTGTCCAAGTTGCTTATTAGAAGGAGACCAACAAGCCAGGAAATAGACCAATTTTGGAAGAATGTAATGATTTAGAACAAAAATTCTAGGAGGGAGGGAGCTATTAGTATCATACCAGTATGTCAAGTGTTTTTTAAACCTTTCAACCACCCAATCCCGCCTTTGAGCAAAAGAAGTCTGGAAACCCATGGGAATCCCCAACAATCTAAAAATCTCTCCATCTTTGATAATGCTGCATCCAGGTCTAGAAACACATTCAGGAGTATAATCATTAGAAGCTTTAAATCCAGTTTTGGAATGGTTAACTTTGGAACCACTAGCAAGACAAAAAATCTCTAAACATTCCAGGAATTTGTTCACAGAAAGATCATCAACATTTAGCATAACATTAGTATCATCAGCAAACATTTGAAGCCCAAGAGGGGAAGGGGAGTTAATCACATTGATCCCTTTTATAGTACCATTGTTCATAGCATCTTTAACAAGCCAACCTAAAGCATCACTAGCAATAGCAAAGAGCAAGGGAGGAAGAGGACAACCTTGTCGTATGGATCTCCTAAGAGTAAAGGGATCATATATGTGGCCATTGATGGCAAATCTGGAACAAGCATTGCCAAAAAGAGTGCTAATATTTCTGATGAGTCTTCTGCCAGCTCCCAAGTCTTGAAGAGATTGGAGAATAAAATCCCATTCAATTCTATCATAAGCCTTGTCAAAGTCAATCTTGAAGAAATAAAAATTTTGGCCCAGGTCTTTAGCATTGTCTATGCCTTCCCAAAGAGAAATGATAGCATCAAGGATGTATCTACCTTTGATGAATCCTTTTTGCTCAGGGAGGATAAAGTGTTTCATCATGGGACTGAGTCTTCTGGCTATGGTGGAAGCTATAATCTTGTAGATGGTGTTGAGGCAAGTGATAGGTCTCCAATTATTGAGGTCATCTTTATTTCCTCTTTTGTGAATGTGTCTGATTACACTAGTGTTTATGTGACAAGGGAGAAATCCTTTGCTAGAAGCCTCTTCCCACACCAAGAGAATATAAGGAGTAAGAAAATCACATAAAAGTATGAAGAATTCATTTGGCACTCCATCAAATCCCAGAGACTTACAGGGTTTCAATTTATAAATGGTTTCTTTGATCTCACCGGCAGTGAGGGGCAGGTCCAGGATGGGAACCAGGCTTTTAGGAATCCTTTTTTTTAGAGCAATAGTAGCTCTGGCCCTCCGGATGTCCTCCCCCCACTTGGGAGTACCAGAGAAAACATCCATAAAGAAGCTTTTAGCCTCTTGTAGAGTCTCTTCTTGATGAAAAGGTCTCTGTTGGAAATTAGAGTGTAGCAAACAACGCATGAGAAAAAGGTGCACAATTACGTCATGAAGGAAGTAAAGTTATTTAATCAAATCATCTCGGACTCAATTCCTCACTGCACTTTACTCGTTCTTCTCCTTTTATGGCCTACAAATATCTCTAGCAAAGAAGATTTTAGCCCGACGACGTAACTTGACTACCTTATACATCATAAGACAAAGTTAAAATTCTATATACTTGAAGTTGATCGATTAACCTCTGAAATGCTTCCTTTCACAAGGCACAAAAACAAAGTTGATCGATGTCTATGGTCATGGCTAGCTTGTATATCTTTATTAAGTGAAGAGTTGACTGCGAACCCCACATGCATCCCTTTGAACCTTCTTTTCCTTCTATGTTATCATAGCACGTACACATTATAAGCTCGATCATTACAGTATGTCGTCTCCATCTACGGAAAGAGATATGGATTTGATTCCCATTTGCATCTAATAAAATGAATCCCTTTCGCTCTTCTACACTTGGGATGAGAGGGATATTTATGGATATAAAGCAAGTGTTCTATATCTCGAGCAATTATGCGTCAATGGCGTAATGGGAAATTTGTAAATGAAAAAACATTTTACGTTTGAGCACCATGCACACAATTCCTCCCTTTCTCATAGATAAGTAAATGATCTCTTGCCCTTCACGTCACTCGCTTCGAAACCATTTTCCTATGCACGCCCGCTCATTACAACTTCGGATATATCTTTTTAAGGCAAACTTTCAAGGGTAAAACAATAAGTGACTCATTTGAAAACACCATTAGAGAGAAAATTGATGCTTCTACGCAAAGACAAGTTGTGGAGACTTACAGTTAGAGCAAGAATTTATTGTGTGAGGTAATGGATCCAATTTCATACGCAATAGTTTCAAAAGCTACCAAGAAGCTTATTTTACTTAATAAGTCAATTTTGAGGCTTATCTCAAACAAGGTGTAGATAAGGTTTGCATGGATCCTTCACCATGCTTTGATACCAATGAAATAAACTAAGATTATAAGAACCAACATTACCTGGAGAGATCACTCGCCTCAACCTAAAACCTCTATTTATAGCCATTGCAAAGCGATTGCCCTCTATGGTAGGTGGATAATAACCATCCAAGTGTCCACCATGTAATTACACATGCACCAAGTGTCTTACTTAATTATAAATAACTAAAATCGATGGTTAAAAAAGCTCTAGAGCTCTTGGGACAACACAATCTCCCATGATACTTGTAGGACTTGAACCCAATACCTTCTCCTTCCCATCCATGTGACTAAAACGTTAGCGCAAGCTACTTGCTTCATTAAGAGCACATGCACGTATGCTTAATGCTTCCCCTGAGAAATTGGCCCTACACAAGAGTCACCAATTTTTTTTTAATTTTATATCTATCTCAACGAGTGGGACAGATATGTCATAAGTTTACTTTATAATATAGAGCTCTACTTAGACTACTATATTATGATGAATAGAGTAGGTAAGGAAGACACAATCCACAAATCCCATATTCTCTAATGGATTTATTGAAGTGTAAGGAGACAACAAGACAAGAAAATTGAACATGATGGACATAATCTCTAATCATTTGAAAAACAAGGGGTGCAACATTGATTTTCTCAAAGAAATCTATAGGGATAGAGTGAGATCACTTGAAACTTCATAAAAATGAAAGATGCTACTAGCTTCCCCCATTCCAATCCTCAAGTTAGAGCCTATCTATGTAAACTAAGATTTGATAGATGTTATATTTTTCAAAACAATAGCAACCACTTCCACACCACTTCTTGATCTGTATTCTACAATCGGTCATGCCTAGCTCCAATATTTTCAAAATTAGATCTCTACTGCGAGGAGATGATTCCATGCTATAAAGTCTATCCTCTCTATCCTAAGTAGGATATCAAAATCAAACTCCAACCTTAGTAGCATATGAATGAATTATCTTGTTAACAGTTAGAGCATAATGAGCCAAAAAGCCAATCATCAAACTAATTCAGTCGGCTAGAATCTTAATCCCCCTCACATCTTTCACATCTATCACCAATCACACTTAGGTGTGATGGTTCCTTTTTTCGTAGGAAAAGAGCATGCTAACTTTTACGTGATTTTTTTCCAAGTTATATAAACACACCATGTACTCCAAATTTTAAGATTCCCCATGTGTATTAGAAATTTTGGAATTTTAATAAGCTAGTGGCCCCATTTCTAAGCAAACCCCTACGTTTTTAAATTTTCCTTCCAATTTTAGGTAACCATATCGCATTCTCTATTTTTTGTAATCAAGAAGCGAGATAGGTGTAATTGTAGAGAAGAAATTCTTCATCACATGTTATCCATTTCTTGTAATGTGTTGCAATTGAATAGAAAATATAGGTTAAGAAAGTTATCTAGTTTTATTTCATCATAATTTTTCGTATTTTTAGCGAAATCATGTCCAAAGTAAATAGTGGTCACTATGTATGTCTAGTGAAGACAATGAGTGGTCGCCCTTGTAGGCATTGATTTCTTTAGTAGAAGAAAATATTTTAATTTGGATAACTATGATAAAGAATGTAACATACTCTTTTCTTAGTGAAAAAAAAAGATATTTGATTGTTTCCATAATGACTCACAAAAATAGTGATTTGGGACTGGTATTTGTGAGTATACCTATGCGTATATTCATGCTTTAAAGTCTCTATGAAGGTTTGAAGTTCTCTCATGAATGGTAACAAATCAAGTGCAACACAAAAAGATGCTTAAAGAGGACCAAAGGAAGGAGTTTAAACTTTGGATGCAGAAGAGCTATGAATTTGAGTCATAGGCACATAAACAACCAAAGAGAATTCTTTTAGTGAAGAAGTAAGGCATGAATGACATATCTTTTGCTACCTATGGAGTGGAGAGGTAAATTTATCAATTCACATCACTCTTCTCGCATGTAAGAGTTTTAGAAAAGTGCATTAGAAAACACCATGTAACAATATAGAATCCAAATTGAAAAGTGAGACAAGAACAACTATCAGCCATGGAATTTGAAATGTCTAGCTTTCTCATGGGAAAAGGTTTATGGGGAATTTAAAGTAGAAAAAATGTTAAGCCTAGGTTGAACGATAATTTGATCTCTAATAAATTGAGAATCTTAAGTTAATGGAATGAGAGAGACAATATTGTTTTCTTCATTTTATCACAATGTATGAGTATTGAAATGATAGGGAATACTCAAGACTTAAACATGTTAATGAAGGTGTGGTAAATCCTAGAAAGGTTATACTCTACTTAAACCAAGAATATAAAGATCCATTTGAAAGATGAAATCAACAATCCTAGAAAGAAACCTTGTAACAACATTGATGACTTCATTCTAACGATAAAAAAGGTGATTTATGCATTGGGATCCAAAGGCTATCACATAAATGATGAGGAACTAGTTTCATAAACATTAAATGGATGTAGAGGTGATGTTAAGTGGAAGAAAAACTTCTGTATCTGATAGAGAAAATCTTCTTGACCTTGAGAAATTAGTGGCTTTGATGGTTGCTAAAGTCATGAACATTGGAGATTCAAAGCCAAAGGTGAATGCGACCCAAACACTTTATGTAGGTAAACTAAAAGTCAAAGGAAAAAATTAAGGCAGTAGTAGAGGAAGGCATGGAAAAGTGGCTAATGAAGACTCTCATAAAGATCAAGGGAGCAAATTTCCTTCATCAAGAGGAGGATGAAGGTGTATAGAAAGAGACGGAAGATACAATCAAACTCGAGACAACAACAACACAGGCATATGGGGCAAGTATGGCCACTATGCAAGAGATTGTTATCTAATTGACAAAATGAACATGACCATATACATGGGAATCTAATTATGTCTCTACTTCAAATGGTAATTAAAACATGATGGGAATCATTCATCATAGCCATGATGGGAAGCGTTAACCAAAACCATGGATCTCTACATGTCTATCTAAGTGCTTAATTTCAATAATGCATGGAAAAAGTATTTAAACCTAAAGCCCACCTCATGATGAATTGTGAGAACTACAAAGGTAATCAATTCATTGCCCTATATATAAATAACAAAAAAGGCAAAGATAATAATAGAAAAGGTAAGAAATCTAATGATGAAGGAAGTACTTCTCAAGCGAGTTTTGTAGGTAGAGGTAGAGCTTTAAGACTAAAAGGTAGGGGTAGGGATAGATTATTTAATAATCCAAGTAATCAGAGACAAAGAGGATACAATAGAGAAGTTCATTCAACTTCAAGTGGTAGGTATAATAGCACTTATGGATATAACAACAATTCCTACAGAAACAACTATCAAGGAGGATATGAAGGAAGTGCAGACCACAAGAGTGATATAGATGATCAAGCTCAAGAAGAGTCACTTTGACTATTTGAAAATGGAAATGAAGGAAGGTAAGCTTGATAAGCATGTATTGTGCATATATTATTTATGCTCAAAGAATGTGGGAGGAAATGTAGGTTTAGTCCCAAAATTCAAGGATCCAGAAAATAAGCATGAAGTCCAAATATCTGATGATACAAGACAATTAGTTAAGAATATAGGAAATATGAAGACCTCTAATGGGAATATGAACCTACTAAGTAGAGTCTCTTATATGCTTATCAGTACAAGAATCTTATAAATCTAGGTACGATTGTGGAGAAAGGGTTGCACATGAGATTTACCAAGCATGGAGCCTATACAAAGGATCCATACAAGGTTTTAGGTAGATGGAAAAGGGAGATACAACAAGTAGGTTGTTCACATTTGAACTCCATGACACGAAGAACATTTCTTTGTTCAGATATGGAGCCCAAACCATATTAGAACTTGACTTTGGCATAAGAGGCTATCTCACATTGAAGAAGGAGCCCTCAAGCAAGTGCGTACATATCACGGCATACTTGGAATACCTAATATCTCATAACAACACATGATATATGAAATAATTCACGTCAACTTGGGAAATCACATATATAAACATTCACCAATAATGGATACATACACGGAAAGAATATGGAGCTTTTAAACAAAGCATTTTGGGGACCAAGGAATAAACCTTCAATCTCATGATCCTAGTAGTATGTGTCATTGATAGGTGATTGTAGCATATGGACTATTTTGTATTTCATCAATCATAAAGATGATGTTTTCATGATTTAACAAATATTTAGCTCTTGTGGAGAATTAAATAGGTAAAAGCCTAAAAAGACTAAGGTCACATAGAGGGTGAGAATACTTATCCCATGAAGCTAATTCCTATCTTCAAGATGGAGGCACCAAAAGAGAAAACATTGCCAGATACACTCCTGAGCAGAATGGAGTGGTAAACATAAGGGATAAGACCATTGTGGTGCGTTAATGGACCATGTTAAACGAGAAGAATCTATGAAACTATTTGCGGGAAGACATCCATAGTCCAACGCATTTCAATCGCATTTAGTGTCAATAAGCAAGAAGTGTAAGACCTGCTGAAATTGATAAAAGTCATATAATGGACATTAATGGATAGAGCCTTTAATACAGGGTGAACGATTGGAAGGCATTGGAGATTGTCCTTTTTCTAGAGCAAGAATACTTCCATCCGAAAGGGTTAATCGGAGAAAATCAAATAAAATTGAAGATGTTCGAAGAATAAAGATAACACTTGAGTTTGATCAAGTTGTCAAAGTAAAGGAGAGCTAGCTCATTAAACTCAGTTCACCATATTTAATTTTTCGGTTCCCTTATCGAAGGGCTGATAGGCCTCTCGGCCTTGCTTGTATCTCTCTTCTTATTGTAAGTCTTGGATTTAATGTCATGGTCTTCTAAGACAGATTCTTTTAATCGAAAATTAACATGCACATTAGGTAATTCAGCTCACACCAAGGAAATACGCTTGGAAATATTTCAAGATGGATGGCATGCAAGATTGCACGTAGATCTAATTAAAAAAAGTGTCAAAAACGTGCAAGGGAAGATGACGGCCATGTAGGTCTTAGCTCGGATCGTTCAACCGACATCAATATCGACATAGGGAATGGATCATTTCAAGAACATGGAATTGTCTACAAGCATTTTTCTAGTGCTTGCTTCTAGTATGAAGTTCAATGACAGAAAATCAAAGAATTTCCTCTTAGAAAGGCTAAAAATATCTCACACCTAGTCGCAAAAAAGTGTCGCACCAAGAAACACTCCAATCCTACATTATAGTAGAAGATAATACAACAAATGAGTCCAAGTCTATCAAAGAGTTCACAAAAGGGTAAGATGAGGAAAAGGTAGAAGAATTGAAGGAACTACAAAGTAAGGAGAGAATCGTGAAAAAGCTAGAAAAGGGTGAATCTTCTTTTTCTTGAAGAAGAGATCAAGATATTTGACTTTTTGGGAGGCTCAAGTCAGAAAGAGGACTTTGAACCTTTTGAAGAGGAAATGTCATCAAGTGAATACTCCAACAATAAAGAAAAACCAGCTTAGAAATCCAATGTTCCATTATTGGTTCCTCTATTCCATACACTTATGCCAATAAGGTGTGCAACATGAAAGAGAAGGTTGTCATCATCCTTCCTCATCCATGGAAGGGCACCATTAATGGTAGGATTTCACATGCTAGAGACATGTCACAAACGAGTTTGACAAAGGCTATTCTAAGAAGAATAGAGATAGATACCCGTCTTGAAGTACCCGCTCAAGTTGCTAATTTTAGTTCTTTCATTAAATGTTCAAGGTCTATTGACCCTTCCAAAGGGACAATTATAGATCATTGGGATAAGGAAAATAATCTCAACCCTAACTTCAACTACCTTCAAGAGGTCACGATTCGATGTGAAAATATTATGAAAATACTCAAGCCTATAGATTCATTTGAGTCTTCGATCTCTAGTGCCCACCCGAAGGGTATAGGCAGTGGAGGAGTGGGTATAGCCAAAGGCTTTATTTTTTTGTAGGATAAGTCCATGTATTCATCACATGTGAATTGGGATCAAAATTGGACGGACTTACCGTTTTTTAATCTGTTTCTTATCATAGCTTCCTTTTCAGCATCAATGCTTCCAAGGAGGGCTTTGGGGCTCCATTTCAACCCTTCAGTGTATATATGCCCATTTAGCTAGAATGATATTACCCAGGTGTGGTTTAAGGCTTTTTGTAACACATCCTTAGTGGGTCAGTGCCAGGTTAATGCAGTGAAGGCTACCAAGAGAATTATGTGCCAAAAGCCAAAAGGGAGACCTTGAAGATAAGGAATAAGAGAAGGAAAATTCTCTGTAGAAGAGTTTCAACGATTGAAGAAAAAATTAATAAAGTAATGTTGCATCCTCAAAAGGTTCCTCAAAAAATAAGATCTAAAATAAGAAGAAGAAGAAATTCCTCTTAATCACTCCTCATCTTCTTCAAAGAGCGATTGAGAGGAAAAATGGAAAGAACGAAAAACTGGATGGAAGTGATTAAAATTATGTACTTTCAAGATTATATCAATGATAATCTAAACTGCAAATAGATAAAGAACGTCGTGTCTATTCCAGTCTATCCCATGCTTCGCAATTTCACTCCTCATCATTTTTAGGATGAAATTGTTTCTTGAATAGGTTTGGTAATTTATTCAAAGCTGTCGGCCTTTAAGTTTTAAGAGAGACACTGATGCACCAAGTGTACGACTTTGGCCCTAGTGACAAAGTAGCCTCCAATCCTCTAACAAGCTTCAATGTCTTTCTTAGTTCATGGGGAACTTTTGAATTTTCCAAGAATGTAAGCATAGTTTCCTTGTTTGTTTCCTTGTTTGTTTCCTTATCTTCACATACGAATGAAGCAGGTGTAAGATCTTTATCTCAGGAAACCTTGAAAGGAAGGTTCAATGCTACGTCGTTTCCTAGAATAGGACGCGCTATGATGGCAATAGATGCAATTCTAAGTGCATGGCTCGACGGATTAGAAAACAAAGGAGTATTAGGAGCCATCAAACATAGATGATCGTCATGATAATAAACGGAAAATGCATCAGCCCATGTAATGGTAATAACCTTATCCACAATCATGGATAATGATGTTGTTGCAGTTGTGTGAGCATGGATACCAAAAGTTTACTTTCTAGTCTTTGGGACCCTGGAAATAAGCTCAAGATTTTCTCAAGCTGGCTTTGAGCCCTACCAAATATTTGGAAAGCTTGAGAAGCATGCAATTGATCTTTGGATAACTTTTGAAGTCCCTTTTCTAATAACATTGCAAGATCTTAAAATTATTTTCATTTCTTAAAAGTTGTAATTGATGTTTCCCCTTTCCTCGGTTCCTCAATGTGAGTACTATGTCTTTTAAGCCTATCTTGGATGCATCATTTCCATGCACATGACCAAAAATGTATGTAGGTCTAGGTGCAACGATGCAAGTGACTACCTCGGCATCGAAACAAGCAAAGACACACTACTACTTGATGAAATACCATGGCTCAAAGAACCCTTCATTGAAATCAAATTTTCAACCAAAATCTAAAAATTGCTGCACGAAAAAGTGTGCTAAAACCAAGGCTTGAAGTAATCTCCATCACATAGAAATGCAAACCTAAACTTTGGAATTTCTCCCGTGATAAAAGCACAATCATGTAACCCCCAAGCTTGGTAGTAGAATGTTCTACAACTGTTTTTAGCTCCTCCTGTACGAGTTGCAAGCACAGAGCTATACTCTTACTCATTTGTTCGCATCATTTTGATCGTTATTTGGCAAATACCTCTAATAAGCGTTTTCGTAGATATTATCCCTTGCGATACTTGAAAATGCCAGTTTGCGTGCACTAAAATGAGAAAACATTGAAAAAGTGCAAAAAAATTATTTCTACTAATATAACTACTATAAAACCTAATGAAAAGAGGCAAGAATCAATGGAAATGAAATCTCAAACAACAATATAAGACTAGAGAATTCTGACCTGGAAATGTGCAAATTCCAAATGCAATGGTGAAGGAGGCACTTTCCTTGGAAATGACAGCAAAGTCTTGGATGTAGATGCACTAGATGAAGATACGTATCAGGACCAATTAAGCATTGGATCCTTGCACACAAATGTAAAATCTAGGGATGATTGGATTCATGCACACACTCATAAGGAGTCTCACATGCCCACGTGCATATGCACACATACCCATATTCAAGGAAGCCTTACACATGGACAAGTCACCATAGCTCCAAGAAACCCTTACTTGATTACTTGATTAGAAGAGACAATGAACAATAACTCTACAAATGAGAGTTTAGTTCATTTTCATAGTAAGACTAAAAACAATGACCCTCTTCACACTCTTATGTCCATCTTAGGTTAAATCGGTAATAAACTTTTGTTTTTTGACTTCTTATTTGAGCATAGATAAATCTTCTAAAATCTTCGAGGATTAGCCATCACATTTTAAGCTTAAAAACCCATCAACTTGCACAAATCAGGAGTAATCTACAAGTAAATGATTTTGGATGTATTTCTTTGAGTATACTTTTACATAAACATGACCAATTGGAGGGAACTATTTGGAAATTATCTCACACCCATTAGCTTGTTCTAGTGTTTGAGAACATTCCAACATGCTTCTTGATTCAGATCCTTATAACCCTGACCATGTTCTCTCTTTGGATTTTATAACCTACTCCAATCAGTCTCTATCTCCAACACTAGCTCTTCTACCTATGAGTGCAACATAGAATAACGATAGTGGAGGGTTATGTCTCATAACTTCATCCCATTGAATGTACAAAATAGCTCTCCAAATCTCTCTATCCATCCCTCCGACTCTGTATGAATAATAGGAAGAGTGACCCCCTAGACCTCAGGACTACCTTCTCTCTCTCTCTCTCTCTCTCTCTCTCTCTCTCTATATATATATATATATATATATATATATATATATATATATATATATATATATATATATATATATATATATATATATATATATATATATATAGAGAGAGAGAGAGAGAGAGAGAGAGAGAGAGAGAGAAGGTAGTCCTGAGGTCTAGGGGTGATCCGGTGTGTGTGTGTGTGTGTGGGTGTGATCCGGTGTGGATGCGTACGTATTTAGGTAGATTCCATAGTATTAAAGTCAAAGAAAATAAGCTGTTTTCTCACGCTTCCCCGCTTTACTTCAAAGTGTTTCTCGCCATTTTTATCTTGTGTTTTGATATGAAAGCGCATGCTTTTCCATGAGTTGTACCTACGATCATAAGCAAAATAGCTGTGACGGCTTGAAAGTATGCACTAACAAACTCGCGTGGAGGATGTGGTGCAAAATACCGTTGAAATTTACTTTTCGTTACCGAGTAAGACCATTAACATATTATTGCAGAAACTGGATTTGTGTCCCCTTGAAGTAGGTCAAAAATATTAATGGGGAACTGAATTCACTGTCAACTGCTGAATGAGTAATGTAAGCGATTCCCGAGGAAAGTACAACAAATTGAAAGGATTCATTGGATTTCATTAACGTAACTATATCACATGCAAAACGTTACTGCAATAAGTTGAAAAAGTTGAAAGCGTGGAAAATGGAAAAGTGAGAAAGACATCAAGTTAAATGCACCAATGTTCTGAACGGACTAGAGAGGAAGTATAAGGATCGATTAAAGACAAGGACAATACGTCGATACCTCTAGACCATCATTTAAGTTGAAAGTGCGAGAAACTGAGCTAGATGATTTCGTGGAGATGTTGCAGCTTCATTGGAGTTAGCATAAAAAGAAACTGAGATTCAGAGGAATTTCAGTCCATCTCGATTTCCATAAGAGTGCTGCAATTGTCCCCAACATGGTAATTTCTATTTCTATAGTGTAATATGAAATTAAACATGGACAACATGTCTTCGAAAAAAGGAAACAACAGGGTATCGGAAAAAGAAACTAATTTCAGGCCATCTTGATTTCCATAAGAGTGCGAGCAAAATGATTTCTTTGAGTTGTTGCAGTTCCATTGGAGTAAACACAGTGAGCGGTTCAATACAATGTGCAGTTTTAAGAGATATCCATTGTGGATGATGCTCTGGAGGAAGGAAACAACCGTGACGAGAGGAATATATTAGAGCAAGCCTCTCATTCGAATCTTTTTCGTTCTATAATAAGCGGAAGCTCAACCGAGGCCTAGACACCGTTGCCTCAATTTTTTGAAAGAACAACTCTTCAAGCAAAGGGGTACGGTGCCCTTGGGACCCTCCATATTGTAGAAAGCAAGGGTACGATGATGTGAAGGTGACCCAACGGTGGCCGCTCAAAGGCATTAGAAAATGTTGGCTTAGAGATGGCAATGTAACGAACACAACAAGAAATTATAGATCCATTAGAGAGAGTTAAAAAGAAGTTGAATCACATTTTCATTCCCCTCATTGGGCGCACATTGGATTTGAATTTTGTTGTTCTCCAAAACAAACAATCTCTCGTGTCTCAAGGGAGGGCACTTCTTACACTTATAAATTCTTTTGCCTAAATGACTAAGGATTTTTTCAACTGACCCCTCATTAAATGGGTCGCCAAAGTTGCAAGCACATCTTTCTTTCCAAATTTTTCAAAGATCTCCTCCTTTAATTGTGTTCGAGAAGTTGGTTGAGAAACCGATCATTCTCAAAGTAAATATTGTATTAACTTTGTGAATCCCCAAGTGTGCCCACGGCCTATCAAACCAAAACACTCCTTTGACATGAAAAGAAAACTTGTCCCAAGTCTTCTCCACTATTGAGGTAGTTTTTGCACCATGGAGATGTGCCACCACTATTGTTATCATTAACATTAGTCCAAATTCCCCATTGGATATCTACAAACATCAAAACCACTTGTTGATCCTCAACAAGGGGATGCCATAGGGCAAGGAAGTCAAAATCCCATCTCATACTCTACCAATTCAGACACCACATCCTATTAAGAGGGATATGAAATTCTAGGATCTTAGTTTCAAGAAGCGAGTAGCATCCAAGTCTCAAGAAGTTATAATAGAAACTTTCAACAAGATTACTTTTATACAATAGAGATAGAGAGAGTCTATAAAACATTCTAAGTTTCCAAGATAGAGAAAATCATTCTATGAAAGGAAAGAAATGAGATAAGGTATACATGGTCAATGCTCCACCCTCATGGAAGACATGGCATTATCCCAAGTAAGTAGTTCACCTTTGGGTGCACATTGAGGAGGGCGGGGGGTGTTAGATAGACTCAATGACTCACCCTTATGTAGCACCACCATTGTTCCATAACACTCTATTTGTAAGGACTCCATGATGAGGAGAGGCCATGTGAGAGTGTTGGACATTGGTAGGTTCTTGACTTTGAGGTGAGATGAGGTCTAGTGTAGACCCTAGATGAATAGTTAGGAAGGTTACTTCTAAGCCATTGGATATGGGATTGATCCAATGATGGAGATTATTTTGAGCATAGAACAAGCTACCACGACCCTAGAACATGGGTAGGCTGACTAAGGCTTGGTGGACCTTATAAGGATGGTCCCAACCCCATGAAGGAGCATAGTTTGTGTGTTTAGAACCATTACGGTATCCATCTTAGTACACATTGTGCTGACCTATAGCCCTTCACCTAGCTTCTATCTAGAGCACCATCTAAGCTCCATATGACTGCATGGGTGGATAGAACCATCTATATATTGTCTAGTGTTTGTGTTCCATTGTATTAGACTTATGAATTGAGTAGAGTTCATCTTCTACTCCTTTTGTGTCCACTTTCCATTACCACCATTTCTCTTGTGTTATTCCCATGAGTAGCAATATCTCTCTTTCTATCTAACATTGATCTTATATGTGTGTTGTGGTAACATGTACATGGCATTAGAGTTGTGAAGAGAGATGGTGGATGCAATCCAAAGATGAGTAGGTGCTGCTACAACCAGCTTCACACCAGCCAACTGAGACTTCAAAGTTGATTAGTAGACCCTTTGAGCTTCCTAAATCCACCAAAATATCAGCCAAGTACTTTGGAACATGTATCCCAAAAGTTTAAGTCAAGACAGGCTAGTTGCGAAATGACTAGCTCCCAAAACTTGCTATTTTTGGACATACACCTGCTGGAAAAAATGAACAGTGCTCTCAACCTGGAAGGAATTAGAAAAATTCCTTTTGGGCATAGCAAATAGACTTAGCAAGCTTCCTATTCCAAGTTAAAACACTTCAAATGATGGACTGAGCATTGAGAACAAGTTTCATCAAGTTCTGGAACATTCCCACAATTCTCGGGGCTCTGCAGAGATAGACCAGTAAGCAGTAAAATGCAGATATCTCCAAAAGTATAAATCCAATGACCTTGAAAATGTATAGGTAGAAATTACACAGTGGGAGCTATCCAACGCACTTTAAAACACTGAAAAAGGTTCAGTAAAACTCGAGATATGACCTTCTGAAGTTACTGCTCTGAGTGAGTATAGCAGAGAACAAAACAGAGAGGTAGATGATAATAAATGTATAGATTCACATATGATTACAACCACATTGGCAATGAATCTTTGCACAATGGGAGTAGAATGATAGAGCTATGGAGTAAGCTCTTCAATCTCTACAAAATGACATGAAGTGGTCACGTACAAGGCTTGCTAATCGCCTCTTCCTTCTTGCTCCTTTTATAGCAATTCTTGGAGGGAGTTTTGAATTCGAATTCGAATGGCTCCACCTAAAAGTGATCCCCAAAGTTAGGAGAGATTCCCTCAGCTCAAAAATTCGTGATTTTGGTAGTTGGAGCCACGAATTTGCTTTTACATCATGGATGAGGTAAGCCATCCTTTTACTTTTTTCTTTTTCCATTTACAAGAGATAAAATGTACTCTTTTACAAGAGGTGTTCACATGACTACTCATGTGACTTACAAATGAGGATAATATCAAGCATATCAAGCATGTAGGCTTGGGCAAAATGCACCAACAGCTCCCCCTCAAGTCTAACATGCTTGGCCTCCAAATAAGTCTTCAATTGTCCTTGATTTCCTGCAAACCAATCATCAACTTGAATCTACTTAATTTCGTATCATCAAGAGCTTTCGTCAACATGTCTGCACATTGCATATCTGTAGAGACGTAGGATAGTTGAATATCCTTGCTCATTAGCTTCTCCCTTACATAATGGTAGTGGACTTCAATATGCTTGGTTCTAGCATGGTATACCGGATTAGCTGCTAGATGTAGTGAGCTTGTGTTGTCACCAAAAATGTGAGGTGTTGAAGAATGAAGTCCAAGATCTGTGTACAAAGATTTTAACCACATGATTTCTTGAGTTGCATTAGCCAAACCTCTATATTCAGCTTCAGTAGAAGATAATGCCACGGTTGGTTGCTTCTTCGATGACCAAGAAATGATTTTTGAACCTGCAAATGATATATACCCTGATGTGCTTCTTCTATCATCTTTAGATCCGGCCCAATCTGCATCTGAGTAGACCTTTAGCTCAATATCTGAAGTAAATGAATAAAACAAACCTTCATTCATGGTCCCCTTTAGGTACTTGAGGACTCGCTTGGCCGCTTCCATATGTGGTCTTCTCGGCTTATGCATAAACTGACTCAATATGCTAACACTATAGCATATATCCACCCTTGTGAGTGTTGCATAGTTCAAACTTCCAACCAAGCTTTGATAGCTTGTGATGTCTTCAATTGGCTCTCCTTCATAAGCACTAAGCTTATGATTTTGCTCCATAGGTGTACCTGCACACTTTGTATTTTCCATCTTGAACTTGACGAGCATGTCATGGACATACTTCCTTTGTGTGATGTATATACCTGAATCTGTGTAGATCAACTCCAATCCAAGAAAATAAGTGAGTGGTCCGAGGTCACTTATTTTGAACTCCTCCTTCATTTGACTCTTTACCTGTTTGATTCCTTCAAGATCATTGCCTGTGATAATAATATCATCAACATACACACATAAATAGATCACTTCAGATCCATTCCTCTTTATGAACAAAGAGGTATCCGCCTTGCTAGCTTTGAATCCTTGGTCCTGCAAATAAGTAACCAATCTGAAATTCCAAGCTCTTGGAGCTTGCTTCAATCCATACAAAGCTTTCTTTAGTTTGCATACATAGTTAGGATGATGTGCATCCTCATATCCAGGAGGTTGTGCCATATACACTTCCTCAGAAATCCATCCATTCAAGAAACCATTCTTTACATCAAGTTGATAAAGATTCCAATTTCTAGATGCAGCAAGACTAATGAGAACCCTAATTGTAGGCATTTTTGCAACAGGAGAGAAAGTCTCCTCATAATCAATACCATGGGTTTGAGCAAACCCTTTAGCAACTAACCTTGCTTTGTGTCTATTTATACTTCCATCTGGATTCCTCTTGATTTTGTATATCCATCGAGATCCGATTATCTTCATAGATGGCTTGTTAGGTACAAGCTCCCAAGTGTCATTCTCCTTCAAGGCTTCCATTTCTTCATCCATTGCATCTCTCCAAGCTTTCTTGCTTTGTGCTTCATGAAAAACAGAATGGTCCACCTGCTACAATCATCTATGAAAGACACATAATATCTTGAGCCTGATATAGATGGCTCCTTACTTGGACCCCACACATCCGTGTGCACTAGATCCAAAGGATTTTGATACATATATCCTTTCTTATTGAAAGGTTGTCTATGAGCCTTGCCGAGTTGACAAGCTTTACACTTATAAATCATGTGTTGCCTTGTGATATTAGGCAAACCAAGTACACTTTGGTCCCTGCAAATCTATTTGAGTGTCCTCTCACCAATGTGAGCAAGCCTTTTGTGCCATATCTCCAACTCTGTTAGAGTTTGAGATCCATAGCTAAACAAAGCTATGTTCTTTGTATCTTCCACTTCAAAAGTGAAAAGCCTTCCTGTCTTTTCTCCTTTGGCAATCCTTCGAAAGCCTTGCCTTGGGTCTTCAACATATGCTCCAAATCGATTGAATCTAACCTGCAATCCTTTTTCAACAATCTGTCCAACACTTATTAAATTTTTGGTAATTGTAGGGACATACAAGACTTTGCTTAAGAGGTTCATATTCCCATCTGATGTCTTCACATTACCTATCTTCTCCACTGAGTGCTTTGTGTCATCTCCTATCTGCACTTCATGCTTGTTATGAGGATCTTCCAAATCAGAAAGTAAAGCCACATTTCCTGCTACATGGTTCGAGCATCCCGAATCAATGTAAAATATGTGATCATCATCCTTACCCTTCTTTGTTGATAGATTCATAATCAATAATGAATCTTCTTGACTTTGGTCCTCTGCATAGTTATTGTAATCTCTTCTTCCTCTATGGACACTTTGATAGTTGTTGTTGTTGTTGTAATTGTTGTTGTAGTAGTTGTTGTTGTAGCCTCCATTGTACCTGCCTCTATTTGATCCATAGCCACCTCTATTGAATCCTCTTCCTCTTGAGTTCCTCGGGTTCCTGAAACATTCTTCAGTAGTATGGTTAGATAAGCCACATATGTTGCAAGGTTGAGATGATTGGAATCTCCCCCTGCCTTGCTTTCCACCTCTGCCTCTTCCTCTAGCTCTTCCTCTACCTGCAAAGTTTGCTTGGAAAGAGCTTCCTTCATCTTCATTCTTCCTATTCTTTGACTTGTCCTTGACCTTAGCTTTATCAGAATATAAGGCAGAAGTTTGATTACCTCTTGAGGACTCACCACCTTTGCTAATCTTTGCTTCATGAGTGAAGAGTTGGCCCATGAGTGTGTTGAGGTCGGGTACATGCATATCCATGTATAAATCCATGGCTGTTGTGAATGACTCCCACTTGTCGTCTGCTTTGATTCCATTCATGATTTGTCTTATGATTTGCTCCTCTTCAATTACCTCTCCAATGCTTCCAAGTTGGTCGGAAATCTCCTTCATCTTTGTGACATAATCAGTCACATTTTGCTTCGGGCTTTTCTTCATTGTTGTGAACTCCATCCACAATTGGTTCTTCCTTGCTCGAGTGTTGGAAGAGAAGAAAGAAGCAAGTGCATTCCAGGTTTCTCTTGATGTCTTGCATCCCTTGACATGAGGTAAAAGAAAATCAGAGATTGAGTTTAGAATATAGGACCTTGCAAGTGCATCCTTCGAACACCAATTCGAAAGTCCTTCCACTTCTTCATGTGATGGTTGCCCTTTGTTCCTCATGGTTGGCATTGCTTCATCTCCGGATATGAATCCATATAGATTCCTCCCTTGAAGGTAAGCCTCCATCCTTAGAGACCATGCCGGATAGTTGTTTCGATCCAATTTGTCAATTGTTGATGGAAATCCATCTCCCATGTTGCTTGACTATGCTCTGATACCACTGTGAAGAGAGATGGTGGATGCAATCCAAAGATGAGTAGGTGCCGCTACAACCAGCTTCACACCAGCCAACTGAGACTTCAGAGTTGATTAGTAGACCCTTTGAGCTTCCTAAATCCACCAAAATATCAGCCAAGTACTTTGGAACATGTATCCCAAAAGTTTAAGTCAAGACAGGCTAGTTGCGAAATGACTAGCTCCCAAAACTTGCTATTTTTGGACATACACCTGCTGGAAAAAATGAACAGTGCTCTCAACCTGGAAGGAATTAGAAAAATTCCTTTTGGGCATAGCAAATAGACTTAGCAAGCTTCCTATTCCAAGTTAAAACACTTCAAATGATGGACTGAGCATTGAGAACAAGTTTCATCAAGTTCTGGAACATTCCCACAATTCTCGGGGCTCTGCAGAGATAGACCAGTAAGCAGTAAAATGCAGATATCTCCAAAAGTATAAATCCAATGACGTTGAAAATGTATAGGTAGAAACTAGACAGTGGGAGCTATCCAACGCACTTTAAAACATTGAAAAAGGTTCAGTAAAACTCGAGATATGACCTTCTGAAGTTACTGCTCTGAGTGAGTATAGCAGAGAACAAAACAGAGAGGTAGATGATAATAAATGTATAGATTCACATATGATTACAACCACATTGGCAATGAATCTTTGCACAATGGGAGTAGAATGATAGAGCTATGGAGTAAGCTCTTCAATCTCTACAAAATGACATGAAGTGGTCACGTACAAGGCTTGCTAATCGCCTCTTCCTTCTTGCTCCTTTTATAGCAATTCTTGGAGGGAGTTTTGAATTCGAATTCGAATGGCTCCACCTAAAAGTGATCCCCAAAGTTAGGAGAGATTCCCTCAGCTCAAAAATTTGTGATTTTGGTAGTTGGAGCCACGAATTTGCTTTTACATCATGGATGAGGTAAGCCATCCTTTTACTTTTTTCTTTTTCCATTTACAAGAGATAAAATGTACTCTTTTACAAGAGGTGTTCACATGACTACTCATGTGACTTACAAATGAGGATAATATCAAGCATATCAAGCATGTAGGCTTGGGCAAAATGCACCAACAAGAGTTACACCATTAGCCCACCATTCTATCATTATTCACTCATTCTGTTTTTCTTACATTGTATTAGAGCACAAGAAGATTTCATATCCCTCTTAGTAGATTCTTGAAACTTGGCATCATGCAAGTAAGTAGTTCACCTTTGGGTGGACATTGAGGGGAGCGGGGGGTGTTAGATATGCTCAATGCCTCCCCCTTATGTAGCACCACCATTGTTCTAGAAAGCTCTATTTGTAAGGGCCCCATTATGAGGAGAAGACATGTGACAGGATTACACATTGGTAGGTTCCTGACCTTGAGGTGAGATGAGGAAGTGTAGACCATAGATGAATAGTTAGGAAGGTTACTTCTAAGCCATTGCATATGGGATTGATCCGATGATGGAGATTATTTTGAGCATGGATAAAGCTACCACGACCGTAAAACATGGGTACCCCAACTTAGGATTGGAGGACATTACAAGGATGGTCCCATCCCCATGTAGCATCATAGTTTGTGTGTTTGGAACCACTAGGGTATCCATCTTAGTACCCATTGTGTTGGCCTATAACCTTTCACCTAGCTTCTATCTAGATCACCATCTAAGATCCATATAGGGAGGGCATGGATGGATAGAAGCATCTATATATTGTTTTGTGTTGAGTTACATTGTATTAGAGTTATGAAATGAGTAGAGTTTATCTTCTACTCATCTTCTGTCCACTTTCCATTACCACCATATCTCTTGTGTTATTCCCATGAGTAGCAATATTTCTCTTTCTATCTAACCTTGATCTTATATGTGTGCTCTGGTAACATCTACATGGCATTAGAGGTACAACATCAGCCCACCACTCAGTCATTATTCATTGATTTTGATTTTCTTACATGGTATAAGAGCACAGGAAGATTTCATATCCCTCTTAATAGATTCTTGAAACTTGGCATCACTTCAAGTAAGTAGTTCACCTTTGCATGGACATTGAAAGGGGGGGGGGGGTGGTTTAGATATGCTCAATGTGTCTGCCTTATGTAGCACCACCATTGTTCCATAACAATCGATTTCGAAGGGCCCCATTATGAAGAGAAGCCATCTGTTAGTGTTGGACATTGGTAGGTTCCTGCCCTTGAGGTGAGATGAGGTCTAGTGTAGACCCTAGATGAATAGTTAGGAAGGTTACTTTCAATCCATTGGATATGGGATTGATCCGATGATGGAGATGACTTTCAACATGGATCAAGCAACCATGATGCTAGAACATGGATAGGCCAATTTAGGCTTGGAGTACCTTACAAGGATGGTCTCATCCCCATCTAGGATCATATTTTGTGTGTTTGGAACAATTAGGGTATCCATCTTAGTACCAATTGTGTTTGCCTATAGCCCTTCACCTAGCTTGTGTCTAAATCACAATATAAGCTCCATATAGGGAGTGCATGGGTGGATAGAACCATCTATATATTATCTAGTGTTTGACTTCCATCCTATTCGAGTTATGAATTGTGTGAAGTTCATCTTCTACTCATCTTGTGTCCACTACCACCTTGTCTCGTGTTATTCCCATGAGTAGATATATCTCTCTTTCTATCTAACCTTGATCTTATATGTGTGTTGTGGTAACATCTACATGGCATTAGAGTTACACCATTAGCCCACCACTCAGTCATTATTAATTCATTTCGTTTTTCTTACATGGTATTAGAGCACACGAAGATTTCATATCCCTCATAATAGATTCTTGATACTTGGCAGCATGCCAAGTAAGTAGTTCACCTTTGGGAGGATATTGAGGGGGGTAGGGGGTGTTAGATATGCTCAATGCCTCACCCTTATGTAGCACCACCATTGTTCCATAACACTCTATTTGTAAGGCCCCCATTATGAGGAGAAGCCATGTGAAAGTGTTAGACATTGGTAGGGTCCTGACTTTGAGGTGAGATGAGGTCTAGTGTAGATCGCAGATGAATAGTTCGGAAGGTTGCATCTAAGCCATTGGATATGGAATTGATCTGATGATGAAGATTATTTTGAGCTTGCATCAACCTACCACGACCCTAGAACATGGGTAGGCTGACTTAGGCTTGGAGGACCTTAAAAGGATGGTCCCATCCCCATGTAGGGTCATATTTTGAGTGTTTGGAACCATCACGGTATCTATCTTAGTACCCGTTGTGTTGGCCTATAGCAATTAACCTAGCTTTTGTCTAGATCATCATCTAACCTCCATATATGGCATGCATGGGTGGATAGAACCATCTATATATTGTCTAGTGTTGGATTTCCATTTTATTAGAGTTATGAATTCAGTGGAGTTCCCCTTCTACTCATCTTATGTCCACTTTACATTACCACCATGTCTCTTCCTTTATTTCCATGAGTAGCAATATCTCTCTTTCTATCTAACCTTGATCTTATATCTGTGTTGTTTTAACATATACATGGCATTAGAGGTACACCATTAACCCAATACTCAGTCATTATTCATTCATTTTGTTTTTCTTACAGGGCATTAGAGCACATAAAGATTTCATATCCCTCTTAATAGATTCTTGAAACTTGGCATCATGCCAAGTAAGTAGTTCACCTTTGATTGCACATTGGGGGGGGGGGGGGGGGGGTTAGATATGTTTGATGCATCACCCTTATGTAGCACCACCATTTTTCCATAAAACTCTATTTTTAAGGCCCCCATTATGAGGAGAAGCCGTGTGCGAGTGTCGAACATTAGCAGGTTCGTGACTTTGAGGTGAGATGAATTTTTGTGTAGACCTTAGATGAATAGCTAGGAAGGTTATTTCTAAGCCATTGGGTATGTGATTGATCCGATGATGGAGATTATAATGAGCATGGATCAAGCTACCACGACCCCAGAACATGGGTAGGCAGACTTCTCCTTGGAGCACCTTACAAGCATGGTCCCATCCCCATGTAGGATCATAGTTTGTGTGTTTGGAAGCGTTAGGTTATCAATCTTAGTACCCATTGTGTTGGCCTATAGCCCTTCACCTAGCTGCTGTCTAGATCACCATCTAAGCTCTATATAGGGAATGCATGGGGGGATAGAACCATCTATGTATTTTCTACTATTGAGTTCCATTGTACAAAAACTTGATCATATCATTGCTTCTCATCACTTTTTCTCCATCTAACTATCCTACCAAAATAGCTATTCAAAGCACATTAATAGGTATTTTGAGATTTAATGCAAAGCATCAAAACGTTCCTACATAGATAACTCATTTTTGTCTTAATAGTTCTTGTTGACTTCACCATAGTTTTGTGTAATTTGTTTGATAATGTTTCCAAAAACTTCTTGTTACTTTTTTTTAAGTCTTTTCTCATTATTTGTATCCTCATTTGCACTATCTAGTTGTTTACTATTCTCAATTCCACTTTGATTATTAGTTTTGATTGCTAGTTTCAAGCTTCGCTTGTACTTTCATCTTTTTACTTTTCTCATCTTCAAATACTTGATCCTTTAGTAAGAAGTTTTGATAAATTGATATATTATGTAATCCTTTACATTTTTTTTTTCTCGTAAGTTGTTCTTCGATGCTCTTGCTTTCCATTTGGTGACATATTATCTTGCAAAATCACTTCAACTTGTGGGTTATCCATTTTTTTGTGGTTATTTATCAAATCTTTAAATCATTGAATCCTAATGTCATGTTCGATAGATGTTATGTTATTATCTCATTTTATTCTCTATTTTTTTCTAACTCATTTGTTTGATCTTGATGGAGCTTGTTTTTGCTCAAAATATTTTACCATTCGACGGCTACCTAAGTTCAAGTGTAATGGAGACTTAGTGTGATAATCATATATTTTCTTCCCTATTTGACATATGATTTGAAGTTTGCATGCATCTTCATATGCAACACAAGTATCATAGGTATGACCAATCTGGTCACACAAAAAACATCGAACAATGTGCTTTTTGTATCTATTTGATTTTATAGGTATTGCTCGAGGAGGGCTTTGTGTATGGGCAGGGCAAGGTTTTTGTTCTATTGAATGTAAAGAAATGATTTGGACTTGTGCCTCATAACTATCTCTATATTTCCCTATCATCTTCTCAATTATGCTAGTCTCCAATGTATCTATTCTTTCGTGTACATGAGCCAATCAAGATCACATTGTATCTTCTAAAGATGCTAATTAAGAGAAATAAAGTCTGAATATATGGAAACCTCAAGGAGATTTGATTAAAGCACTTGGTAAATATTTTTTGGATTTTCACGAGCTATAGTACCAATCAAACATAACAAAATATGATTAGTTAGATTCATCGAGTAGATTTCAAAGCACAGAGTAGTTTCTCTTTTCATCATGCGAGATCATTATGTTAAGTTATAGGGCACATATAAAAGGAACACAAAGTAATTTAGATTAGATGTTTGCCCTCACGTCATTTCACACCATATCATTTACATGCTCACAAATATAGGTACTTGCAAGAACACGTGAGACACACAGGGCTAGGCACAACTTATGCTTTTAAGCACATATAAGCTCAAACACACACCTTCATGCAAGCATATACCCTCAAAATAAAATGTTTACGAATGACTTGTGAATTTGTTATGTGGGCACAACAGCAAAGGATATGAATGGAAAATGATGAGTCAATGATCCTGGAGTAATGGCAAGTTGAGGCTGAGGGGAAACGTAAACCTTCGGTGGTACGATGGGAGGTATAGCCATATGAGGTGTAAAGTTATTCTATATCTCTGTGTCCTCATGCTGCAAAACTATACCATGATGTTGAAAGTCATGTAGAAAGAGAGCATGATCCGCATAGTATGACTATTTGGTAGTGGAATTATCCCCCTCTAAAGAGGAAAATGGAGGATCTAGATCTTGAAAAGAATCCAAAAGGGATGAAGACTTAGAGTATTCATCAAAGGTACATTCTTTGATAATTTTAACTCAATGACGCTTAGGGTTAGAATGTCTATATGCCTTGTCGTTATCATTGAAGCTGATGAGAATGTATTTCTTAGGACTATCAAAGCCTTGCATATAGGTGTCGCAACTAAGGTCTCTAGAATAGCTCACAATCATCTTCTTTTTAGAGTAAGCATCGAATGGAGTTTGGATCTTGAAAAATATGAGAACATTCTACTAAGAATCTGTATTGGTGTATGTAGAGCTTCGCCCCAAAAAATTAATGGGCCTTGCTTTTGATGAGGCATAGTCTCTGCTATCTAGATATTACGTTTTCTTTTTTGTAGAGCCATACCTTGATTAGTAATGTTCTTTTTTGTTGTACTTAAAACCTTGTTGCTTCCAATACTTCCCGAAGCTGATGTTCACAAATCCACTATCTCTTTCGGATCCAATGGTGTGCAAAGAAAGTTGAAAGTCTTCTTGCATTGTTAATGTCTACTCCTTTGATTCAGAAAGTGCATGCTCTTTATTGATTAGTTGAAAAACCCAAGTGTAACTAGTGAAGCCATCTACTATAAGAAGGAAATAAAGTGACCCATATCAAGATGGTGCATGCATAGGTTATATAGATCCACTAACACTAATTGTTCGGATGAGGAAATAGATGCCTTGATATTCAAAGAGGTAACTGTTTTCTTAGCACATGCTTGGAAGCTCACCTGGACTTATAAGATCCTAGGTAAACTCTTGAGAAGATGACTTGAAGATATTTGTGCTAAATAAGAGGTGTGTCGAAATCTAAAATGCCACAAGCTAAGAATTGAATGTTTGGCCATTAAACATGTAAGCTTGAAGAGGCCCTTATTTTGTAACTCTTGAGCTATAGATTTTTTGCACTCTTGATTGATAACTTGAACTTTTTTCCTTATCAAATTGCATCTGTCAGGGGAGCACGAGATTGTGCTCCTTGACTACAATAGACAAGATTTCGGAATTATACTTTCGATTACAAGAACACCCACATAGGGAGAACAATACAAGAATATGTGATTGATACAAGATGTCCCACAACCGGGGACCGATATGTATGGAAAATTGGACAAGAGACGATATGGGAGATCCCACAACCTGGGATCGTAGGTAGGAAACAAGATATCTCGATTACAAGAACTCGCTTCTGGGAGATGAACTCGATAAAAGAAAGAACTCGGCAAGATCTCGTACTATGAGATTACAAGAGGAAAAGAGAGGATGTCCAAGAACTAGACTAGACAGGACAAGAACAAGGAACAAGACAAGAACTGGAACTAGAACTTGGAGAGTACTTACTTGGTTATCACGACCCCTTGGGCTCCCAAGAGTGGCATCCACAAGAACGATTATGAATATGGCCAACCCCTCCTTTTATGGGTTTTCAAGGGCAGTTAGGATATGATGATGTCATCGATGACATCATCAATTGGAAATAAGACCTCACGGTATCAAAATTCAACAAACAGGTCGTCAATCTTGGGATTTTGGCACATTACAAATGCAACGGTAGCACTAGCTTCTCCAAAATCCTAACAAAACATGAGATATACAAAATTGACATGGAATCTAAGGTTTAATATGGTGTTATTTGTGTCCATGACATCACCTCCCCCTCAAGCGACGAGTTCCACGAGGAGCGGCCATGTTCTCTAGCTTGGGTTTCATTGGATTCTACCTATGGAACTCATGAATATTGAATTTCTCTTTAAGAATATTTTCTATAAGTTGCCAAGTACAATCAATGATGTTATACGATTTCCAATGAATAAGGCATTCCAATCTTCCACTAGAGATCCTTGAAGTTATTACATGCACGACCTCAAATTCTTCATGATCCTCAATCTTGATCAGTGGTGAAGGACTGGGTCTCTCTTGAGCTTCCTTGGAGTCTTCACGTGATAGATCCTTTGAGCTTCTAGTGGAATGTTGTGGTGTTTCCAAGATCTTTGATGGAGACCCTTGAGTAAGCACACCTCCTTGCTTGAACATGAACTCCTCCTTTTCCTTTATCTTCTTGTTATCTTCATAATCTGTATCCTCCATATCATTTGTAATGACTTCCTGGTCTTCAAGAGTTCTTCATTCGAATTTTCGAGGAATAGTGTCTTGATTATTCAACACTTCTAGCTCTTGGAATTGGCTTTCTTTGAATAACTGATTCTCATATTGAAGTGTGTGATTGATAACATCCTCGAAGGTATTTGCTTGAGGCATGGATAGCAAGAGATATTTGACTTCAGGATTGAGACCACTTCGAAACTGATTAACCATGTAGTCTTCTTGATATGTAGTACTAGGAAAGAACATCTTGATATTCAAGGCATAGCTTGAAACTGATCGATCATCTTGGCATAGCAATCTTTTCATCTCTTGGACATGTTCGATCAAGTCCTTTATGGTAGATTGAATCTCCTTGCATAGGGAATCCATGATGCCTAGTCTTGATGAAGGTAGTCTTGCCAAAATGTCAGGGGAGGAATGTTTGTTTTGGAGAGGGAGCTCTGCTAGGGTTAACGAAGGCGACTGGGAGGGTGCTCTGCTTCGCGGGTTCACGGGTCGGAGTCTTCTCCTCTCCTCCCCCACCCAGAGGGGGAGGAGCTTCCTCTGTCCTCTGCTAGGGTGCTCTCCTAAAGATGGCGACTGAGAGGGTGATCTGCAAGGGCTAACGAAGGCGACTGAGAGGGTGCTCTGCTTCGCGGGTTCGCGGGTCGGAGTCTTCTCCTCTCCTCCCCCACCCAGAGGGGGAGGAGCTTCCTCTGTGCTCGTGTGCCTGGTTTTCTCTTTCTGCATGGCACCGTTTGAATCCCTAAGAAATGGGATGTCATGTCCGGGTGAAGGACAAAAGGACTGCATGCTACAGCCCAGGACGATAGAGCTAGAAGGGAGCTCTTCTGCGGATTTCGTTGCTGGTTCAAGTAACTTCCCTGTGTCTCTTCAGCAGAGTAGCGCAGAGATTCATTCTCTGAAGAAAACCTATGCGGACTTGGCCAAGGCAAGAGCCAAGCTTGATGAAGCCTTCTTCGACATGCAACACTTTACTGGTAACAACGATCCTGCTCCATCTCCCAATAAGGGAAAAGGTAAGCTCTTCGACAGTCCTCATGAAATTATTTGTGATAGCTTGCCCTCCGAAGAGGAAGAGGCTGCTTTGGTCATTGATAAGTCTTCACTAGACAACTGGCATGAGCACCTCACAGACAGAGTGGTCATTGGGTTGTGTCACGGTCCTAGGCCTGCCCAAGATTCTCTGAAAAATTGGATTAAGCATCACTGGGAAGCCAGAGGTCTAATGGTTAAACACATTCAATACTGTCTGAATAATTATTTCCTATTTTTTTTTGAAAATGCTAATAGTGCCCTACAAGTCATTAGTGAAGGCCAGTGGCTAATGAGAAATGTCCCAGTGTCTTTCTTTAAATGGTATATAGGGTTTGATCCTAAGGGCCCTAAGCCTACAAAAATCCCTGTTTGGGTAGAGTTCCCTGAACTACCCATAGATTTCTATCCTTGGGTGGAGAGCTTAGGGAAGATGGTTGGCAAGGTCCTTGGTCAAAAAAGTAAAAATAGCATAATCAATCCGAGATGGGACCCCCAAGTGTTAATAGAAGTGGACATAGCCTCTGAAATCAGTCCCTTCATTGTGATCAAAGACTCAAATGGGAAAAAACTCCACACCCAAAAGGTGTTGTACAGAAACATCCCAAATGCTTGCTATAACTGCTACAAGCAAGGTCATATCATAAAAGATTGTCCTTTACTGCATGTTCAGAAAATTTCGGTGAATAAAGACTCAAATAAGAATATTGGCAATTTTGTGACCAAGAATAGTGCTCCTCCTGCTAGGAAAACTCTAAATAAAGGAAAAAAAAGTGACTAGTAATGATAATATGTTTGGAGTTCTTTTAGAAGAGGTGCACAACCCCTTTGAGGATAGCCCAGCTGACAACCTTCACCACTCAAGTCCCAAAGAGAACATCTTAAATGTTGAAGAATCAACCAAAGTTAATGCTAGTGATTCTAAGGACAATCAGGATAAGTTAGTAAACGGTTGGTCCCTGGTAGGAAAAAAAAACAAAGTAATCGACTTGTATACCCAAAAAGACCTGGAAAGGAAGCTTTCGATTGATCCCATCCCTTCGCTGGAAAATCTAGAGAATTCTAATCTTTCTGTTGAGATTTTCAGACATGAACTTGATGCTCTGGATCATAACAAACTGGAAATTATGGAAAATGAAATGTTTAATGAGGAAGCTATGCCTCTTATGCAGGACACAAACATGTCAACCCAGCTGGCATCTTCAAGTAAACCAAGAAAGAAAGACTCGGTGAGATCTTCTACGGTAAAGTCTGCTAAGAATAGTAAGAAATGAATCTTTTAATTATTATGATGTTTAACCTTTTCATTCTTTCCATAAACGTGAAGGGGCTTACAGATCCTGTAAGACCTAAGATGATCAACAGTTGGATTATGTCTCTGCATAGAATTCCTGAAGTTATTTGCCTGCAGGACGTTAAAACTGGTGGGAAATCCTTGGAAATCAAGCTCAATATTCTATCTAATAAATTAAATCTGGTTTTCCACCAATCATCAGGATAATAAGGGTGGTGCATTGATTGGCCTCAGCAAATCCCTGTCCCCCTTCTTGGTTGATAAGTCTTCTAGCTGCACCAATCAATGGTGCTGCTTCAGGCTGGGTAACCCCTATAACCTTTCTATCATTTCTGTTTATGCTGCCAATAAATGTATGATTAGAAAATTGTGTTGGGAAGAGATCTGTCTAATACAAGGTCCCTCCATCATGATTGGGGATTTTAACATGGTCACCTGTATCAAAGACAGATGGGAGTGTAAAGGTAATATTATTTTTGGTTCAGAAAAAAATGCTTGGAAAAACCTATGTAACCTGCATGAATTTGTGGATGCTTCTAAAAATTCTGGTTTTACCTGGTCCAATAAACAGTCTGGTGCTTCCTACACGGCTGCTAGATTAGACAGATGCTATGTCAACAATAATATTTTGCAAAAATGTTGGGAGGTTAGTGCTCATATTGATCATTCCCTCCTGATGACTGACCATAAACCCCTTATTGTCAACATTAGAACAGGTAACCCCTCCTTTAAGTCTGGTTGGCCTCATCTTGATGTTAACCTTCTCAAGCTCCCCTGCATTAGAGCCGAGTCTAAAAGGATTTTTTCCCACCATTTTAAAAACACTAGTTCTCCTGGTAAGGCCTGGGAAAAAGCGGTTAAAGATGTGCAGGTGGTTTTTACCCACTTTAAGCAAAAAGCCAAAGAGTGTAGAGCTATAAGATATAGAGCTATTGTGGATAAGCTTAAAGCTTTAGATGTTACTTCTCAAGAGTTTCAAAGGTTACATTTGAGATTGTGCAAGGAAAGTTATCTTGAAGCTAGTTACTCCCTTGCCTCATCAAAAGAATTTTGGAGTGAGAAAATGGACAGGAACAACAACCATATGTTCTCTCTTTTGAAAAAAAATAAAGTCAGGGACTTTATTCCCAATTTGAAAAAGAAAGAAGGTGGTCACACTTTAAATATTGAAGAGACTCTACAGGAGGCTAAAAGCTTCTTTATGGATGTTTTCTCTGGTACTCCCAAGTGGGGGGAGGACATCCGGAGGGCCAGAGCTACTATTGCTCTAGAAAGGGAAAAAATGATTCCTAAAAGCCTGGTTCCCATCCTGCACCTGCCCCTCACTGCCGGTGAGATCAAAGAAACCATTTGTAAATTGAAACCCTGTAGGTCTCCGGGATTTGATGGATTGCCAAATGAATTCTTCATACTTCTATGTGATTTTCTTACTCCTTATATTCTCTTGGTGTGGGAAGAGGCTTCTAGCAAAGGATTTCTCCCTTGTCACATAAACACTGGTGTAATCAGACTCATTCACAAAAGGGGAAATAAAGATGACCTCAATAATTGGAGACCTATCACTTGCCGCAACACCATCTACAAGATTATAGCTTCCACCATAGCCAGAAGACTCAGTCCCATGATGAAACACTTTATCCTCCCTGAGCAAAAAGGATTCATCAAAGGTAGATACATCGTTGATGCTATCATTTCTCTTTGGGAAGGCATAGACAATGCTAAAGACCTGGGCCAAAATTTTATTTCTTCAAGATTGACTTTGACAAGGTTTATGATAGAATTGAATGGGATTTTATTCTCCAATCTCTTCAAGACTTGGGAGCTGGCAGAAGACTCATCAGAAATATTAGCACTCTTTTTGGCAATGCTTGTTCTAGAGTTGCCATCAATGGCCACATATCTGATCCCTTTACTCTTAGGAGATCCATACGACAAGGCTGTCCTCTTGCTCCCTTGCTCTTTGCTATTGCTAGTGATGCTTTAGGTTGGTTTGTTAAAGATGCTATGAACAATGGTACTATAAAAGGGATCAATGTGATTAACTCCCCTTCCCCTCTTGGGCTTCAAATGTTTGCTGATGATACTAATGTTATGCTAAATGCTGATGATCTTTCTGTGAACAAATTCCTGGAATGTTTAGAAATTTTTTGTCTTGCTAGTGGTTCCAAAGTTAACCATTCCAAAACTGGATTTAAAGCTTCTAATGATTATACTCGTGAATGTGTTTCTAGACTTGGATGCAGCATTATCAAAGATGGAGAGATTTTTAGATTGTTGGGGATTCCCATGGGTTTCCAGATTTCTTTTGCTCAAAGGTGGGATTGGGTGGTTGAAAGGTTTAAAAAACACTTGACATACTGGTATGATACTAATAGCTCCCTTCCCCATAGAACTTTTGTTCTAAATCATTACATTCTTCCAAAATTTGTCTATTTCCTGGCTTGTTGGTCTCCTTCTAATAAGCAACTTGGACAGGTTATCAGTCTAGCCAGGAACTTCCTATGGGGAAGCAAGCCTGATAAAAAAAAAGTCCCCAAAGTGGCCATGAAAGTGTGCTGTCTCCCTAAACATCAAGGTGGATTGGGCATTATTAATCCTGTGAAAATGGCAGACAACTTGGCTTCTAAATGGATTCTGAGATGTATTGACTGTAATGATGTTTGGGCCTGTCTTCTGAAAAGAAATACTGCTAGATTCTGTCTTTCTGAGTACAGGGCCTGGAAAAATCTCAACCTTTGGGACATTATAACTTCCCCTCATCCCATCACCCCTTTTGGTAGTCCCTTAGTTTGCAGAATGTGGAGGGCCTGGTTCAAAGCTAAAAACTTTTTTAAACTCACCAATGAACTTGCCTGTTCTCTTCAATTTTATGTGCAGGAGTCTCCATGGCTGGGTTGGCTTGCTTATTGTGAAAAAAACAGTCTGTCAATCAAGCAACACAAATGCCACAAAGCTGGAATTACTTCTTGGAACAACTACATGTGTGGAGCTAGGGTACGGACTGCACAAGAAATCCTTTCTAGCACTAATCTGTCTACGTCTTGCTTGCAGGTAATTCAAAAGCACGGAATCTTGCTGATGGAAAAGAAGGACAGGTGGCATAGGAAAACAGTTGCTTTGGTGGATGTTGCTAATGTCATCTTCAAACAATTCAAACAATTTCTGAAGAAGCTCAACTCTAGATGGCAGGTGAATTGGTCTACACACTAGTGGTCTTACAGATTCAAAGCCCTGTGGGCCTTTCCAGATTGCAGCAAACATTCTTTTCTTCAATGGAGGATGTTACACCATGGCCTCTGGACTGGTAATAAAATCAGGAAAATTTATAATAGTGGTGGATCTTGTATATTTTGTGGCCTTGTGGAGGATGTTTCACACCTCTTCCTTGAATGTCAACATGCTAAAAACTTCTGGTCTGCTATGGAGAAGTATCTGCTAGTGAATGGTCTCCCCAAACTTAGTAAAATGGAAGTTATTCTTGGCTGCTGTAATCACTTGGATATTTTGCTGTGGAATATTTGGAGGGGCTACATTCTTTGGTACATTTGGCTCAGTAGGAATGAGGCTACATTTGGTAGCAGAAAAAGGAACTACCTTATCACTTTGCCTGTTATTCTGAAAAATGCTTCTTTGTCCTGTATTAGGAGAATCAGAGATGCCTCTTGTAATAACTATGATGTCTTCAAGATTTTGTCTGAAAATTCTCCCTCTAGTGGAAAAAACTGTTAGCTGAACAGTACTCTTGTAAAAGGCTAGACATGTACTACTACTTGTAAATTGTCCTCTGGGACAGGTGTCTCCTGCCCAAGGCACTTTGTATATGGCCACCATTAATTTAATTTTTCCTTGTTTCTTCAAAAAAAAAAAATGTCAGGGGAGCACTAGATTGTGCTCTCTAACTACAATATACAAGATTTTGGAATTATATTTTTTGTTACAAGAACACCCACGTAGGGAGAAAAATACAAGAATATGTGATCGATACAAGGTTTCCCACAACCAGGGACCAATAGGTATGGAAAACTCGACTAGAGATGATACAAGAGATCCCACAACCTGGGATCATCGGTAGGAAACAAGATATCTCGGTTACAAGAACTCCCTTCTGGGAGATGAACTTGATACAAGAAAGAACTCAACAAGATCTCGTACTATGAGATTACAAGAGGACAAGAGAGGATGTCCAAGAACTAGACTAGACAGGACTGGAACAAGGAACAAGACAAGAGTTGGAACCAGAACCTCGAGAGTACTTACTTGGTGATCACGACCCCTTGAGCTCCCAAGACTCGCATCCACAAGAATGATTATAATTATAGCCAACCCCTCTTTTTTAGGTTTTCAAGGGTGGTTACGATTTTATGATGTCATCGATGATATCATCAACTAGAAAGAAGACCTCTAGGTGTCAGAATTCAACAAACTGGCAGTCAATCTTGGGATTTTGGCACATTCGAGATGCAATGGTAGCATTAGCTTCTACAAAATCCTAACCAAACATGATATATAGGAAATTGACATGGAATCTAAGGTTTAAGATGGTTTTCTTTGTGTCCATGACTGCATCTTCATGTTGCAGTTCGACATGCCGTTCATCGAGAGACGGTTCGTACAAAGGCTTCGTACAAAAGTAACATCTTTGAGAGACTTGATCTCACCTTTTGAGTTTGTGACTTAATCTTGGCATGTATTTGAACTCTCTCTTAATGGATTATGATTTGTAAGATAAACAAAGAAATGAAGCCCTTGGATCTCAATGCACTTTTTATCTACAAGATAAATTTGGCCCTTGTGATCTTAAAAGAAAATCATGAAAGTCTTCGTTGTCACTTTACATATGTGGTGAAGACTCACTATAAAAATCCATTCTTTGCTAGGATTGGATGAGACAGGTGCCTTGTGTTCACTGTATCAAAGGATTCTTCACTTGTGTAGTGATTTTGATGCTCTATATTTGGAGTAGACCTGGACTTCTCCTTGTTCTTGTTCTTAAAGCACTACTTTTTCTATGTGTCCATCTTACCACAAAGGTTGCAATTAAACTTTTTCTTTCCCTTTTCCTTAGCCATGTGAATGCCCTTTTAACTTTTAATCTTTTTAAATGAATATTCATGGAGAATCACACGTCTTCTTGCTTCTTCCCATGCAAGTTCTTGAACTCTATGTAAAAAGAGGTCACAAACGTTTCATAGGATCTTGGGATCTTGTTAAGAAATCTAATGGCCATGTCTTTGCTTGAGATTTTTCATCTAGAAATTGCTTACTCTCTTTGATTATCCTTGAATTCAGATATCATCTTTGTCATTGTGTCTTGAGGAAGAATAGTGAGTTTGTGAAAGTGGACCTCTAAATCATAAATCTTGGACGGATTTGTATCCTCATATAGACTTTCTAGTGTGTCCCAAGCTTCTTTGGAAGCCTTAAAGTCCATGATGTGACTATTTGTCACTATCATATGCTAAAAGGATTTTTCCATATTCTCTTTTGTCTTCAACATTCCAAATATTCTAAGAATCTACATCTTTGACCCTATCTAGTTCGAGTTGTGACCCATCTACAACTTCATGAAGAAGATTTGTGTACAAGTATGCACACATCATATCTTTCCATAGATTATAAAATTTCCCATCGAAGCATTCTTCCTTAAGCCAAAACATGGGTGTAAAAGAAGGTAAATAATTTTCCATAGATGAAAACTTGCTACTTTCTTGGACATTGTAAACTTGAGGATTATCTTCAAAGTTTGAACAAGTGAACTTGTGATTGAAATTGAAAAAAATAAGTGCCAAGAGTTGAAAGACACTTCCTTGAAACGAGACGATGCCTAGAAGTGCTAAAAAGCACATTTACATATACCTTCAAGTGGGAAAATGGCATTCTAAAAGTGTTTAGTAACACATGCCATAGACACATTGTGTGCAAGAAAATATCACTTGAAAATATTCATAAACTTTGGAAAATAATGGAATGCTTAGAGTAGCCTTGCCACTAGAATGGAAACCCATTCAAGGGGGGGGGGGGGGGGGGGGGAGGGCTCAGAGTAGACTTGGAATGCACAACAAGTTAGCTTTAGCATAGGCTTAGAAATTGGAGATATCTCATGGGTGGTCTTAGATTAGCCTCCAACCCAGGAATACACACAAACTTAAAGTATTTCTTATATTTCTTGTAACTAGAAGATGGGCATTTAGTGCCAAAGAGGTTTCCTCAAGGGAGCAAGCTAAAATGATGCCTCCAAAACCACAAAGTAAAGGTGTGGGAGTGTGGGAAAGAGTGATAGAAGAGGATGGATAGGACAGAAAATAGAATTCAAAATGTACTCAATGCATGAGCGAGATGATGAAACAAAATCATCACCAAAAGAATGGCAACAGAAGCACCAACACGACCTCCAAAACTACTACCAATAGAAGAACCACCAAGAACTCAACTTAACACTCTCATAACATGCAGAGAGTACACACATGGAAGGAAAAAGGAGAGAGTAGTGTAAACAAAAAATGAAAGTGTGTGCGACTCAAAAGTGACTATACCATGAAATGGGAAAACTCAAATGCATTAGAGTACCCTTGCAAAGAGTATGAATAGGCTCCTCAAGCTTCTAACAAAATACAAATAAGGGGATAGGCCCTTCTTATATAGAGCTAGAGTGGTCTCCCCAAAGTACATCATATGTGGGATAATTCCCCTTGGTAAAGAGTGAATACACAGGTAGAAGAAAACGGAAAGGCACCCAAATACAAAGAAATATAATATAAAATGGAAATGAAAATTAAAATATAGTATCTCCTAGATACAAAAAGGAAATGTACTATAATATTCTCAACACCCACCAACACTAAAAACCTTTCAAGAGACCACTAGATTTGCTAGCCTGGCTTAAAACATAGTTCGGAAGCTAAATATTCATTATCCAAAAATTAAAAAGAACACTCTTCTTGATATTCTTGAGCATTTGTAAGGGTAACTATGTGTGAAAGTACTCCAAGATGACTTCAAGAATCACCACAAAAATGCTTTTGAAAGCAAAAAAAAGAAGCCTTGAGGGCCCAAAACATGTTCAACAAAATTTGACCTTTAGTCTTTTCCCTTCATGAGACACCACAAGAGTGTAGCTTATTGGTAAGAGATTATGGTTTGAGTGAGCTTTGGGGAGAATAGCTTTGATGGATGACCTCCTTGGAAGTAATAGGAACCTCTTTGTTCCTTGATCGCTGAGGTCTTCCTCACACAGAGCCAATAGCTCCAGCGGTGTATTCCATGACTTAGATGACAAGGTATGCCGAGGTCTATGCCTTGGTCAGTGCCTTGGTCCTAAGCCTTGGAAAAATCCTAGGATGGGTGGGTTCCAACAATTAAGAAAAGTTTTCCTTTTTGGTACATGTTTTCCTTTTATTTTAATTTAACAAAGTATTGTAAAAGGGTTTTGATGCTACTCCTACTAATTTTCGGCAATTGACGAATATAAATTTGAGTTCTAGTTGTGTCGTGGAATCGTGTGAAAAAACTTCAGTAGAGCCTCGTTGACTACTAGATTTACTTCTCCATGTTTCATCTTTGTGCAAAGATTCCTGACAAGAAAAAAAAATTCTCACTGTGTTGCTTCTGTTTCCGCGTGAATTGTTTAAGGATTAACGTTACAATTTCGCTTGTATAACCTAAACAGGCGTTAGCTCCCAGCTCTAATACCACCTTGTAGGATTAACGTAAAAGGTGCATGTATGCGGAGATATTATGGCGACTGCGCAACGGATATGGATAGGAGACATATGTAAAGGAGATTGATCACGTAGTGCGAACCGCGACTAAACCGTGCTTAATGATAGCTGATTATAAAGAAGCTTCGTTTTCAGAATATGTGGGTTTATATACAATGTATGACAAAGATAGAACCATACTTGTACGCAATAAAATACGCTATCACAGAAACACGTAAACCTATCACGGAATATGTCTGTTTATATACTTGTCACGGAATAAATGAAGTGTAACTCCTGAACTTAGATAAATATGTAATGCTGATCTCTAAAATAAGTCGCCAGACATTCACAAGCTATCCTAGGAATTCAGGTTCAACCACCCAACTGTATATAGACGTGTTATGAGCAGCTGAATAAACACACGCTTCTTGGTCTATGCGTTGTCTCTACTTGTCGTGTACTGTGCCTTTCAACAGTCCTGAAAGGATTTACCGGTTGAAAAGAGCAGTGATTGAAACGTATGGATTGATAGCATCATGAAGCAAAGATTGTAAAAACAAAATAATAGATCTGACCTGTTCATAACTCAAAGCGCATTCAGCGTGCAGAGAACGGGGTAACAGAGGATGGAACCAAGTATATTTTGCGCAAAAAAAATATAAGAAGATGGAAACTCTATAATCAAAATGAGTGTTCCTGCAACTTGTACCGAGAGAAACCCCATGACAATCCTGTTCTAAGCGGTAGATAAAACTAATATGAAAAAGGAACGACTCGTGTTTTCTACATCGAAGATTACTCTTTTTATTAGCTTTCGCAGAACATGTATGGATTGTCTGATCATCTCCGTAATACTTTGGTCATCTCTGAAGTAAAGAGATCAAGAAATTCAAAACCCACGTCGCATTCAGTCTGCATATCGCCGAACACTACACAGCGGAAGAAAATAAAAGAAGATTTTAATGATCAAATATGAGTGGTCTTGCAACTTGTATCCACGACAAGTCCTTGAAATGCTTTTCTGTTCCGTTATACGAAAATTCAGGATTTTGCAGAAGACTTAGTGTCCTTGTTTTCTGTCGGCCGTGGGACAGCTATGGACAAAACGTAGTGGCACAGAGCAGAACTATTGGCCGCCTTGGTTGCTCTGGTCATCTCTGTAATATTTTGAGGTGTATTTAGAGAAAACAGATAACAGAGAAGGACCACGTCAAGGACATGAGTGCCACACAATGAAGTACGTAATAGTGCACACATGCCTGGGCGATTTCGATTTCTCTATTTACTTTAGATTGTCAAACTATAGGTTGTCGCAGTCAGGCTTTGCATTCTAGAACAGAAAAACTTCCACTTGTGTGACAGATTCAGAGTCGAGAAACCAAAAGCTTTGAGCTTCGAAGCGCGCTGCATTACAGTATATTAGAACAGGCTAAGAATTACACATTCGAATAAATGAATCAGAACTTGCAATATGCCGTCGAAAATATCTTCATACGCTAGAAACTTCGACTTCCGGAGCCCTGCTTTTATTGAAAGATTTTTCGTTAATTCTTCCTTGCACATGTATGCCACAAAAAACATTAAATTTGAGAATGTTTCTCCACAATGTTATTGACTTCGAGAAAGAATATTCAATGTTTCTCCAAAATGTTATTAAATTTAAGATATTTTGGCCGATTTCGAGAAAGAATATTTTGGTCGTAACGTTGAATATTTTGGCAAACTTCGAGAAAGAAATATATTATATTCGCATTAGATGAAGATTCCTTATTGTCAAGTATCCTCTTTTTTCTAAAGTGTACCTAAATTGTGCATTGCGGTTTTCATCTCATGAAGGAACATATATTTTAAATAACCTCAAACATCAGAACACAAAACTTGATTTCGCTTCTTTATAATCTCAAAAGAGAGTTTAGAATAAATCGAATGAGAAAAGCGAAAACCAAGAAATAAATATTAATGAACGAATTCAAAAAAAAAAAAAAGAGTTACGACATTGTTTGAGAATGTATTCCGAAACATTTGAAGACCAATACAACAGTTTAATATTGGCCAATTGTGGGATAGTCCAACATAACAATCCGGGTATAAAACCCCTAAGAAATTGAGACGTTCGTCAAAAGTATCTTTAGATCATAGACATTTGGACATTCCCCTTGATTAGGATGCGCCTTTCTCTTAGCTGTCTTCCCAAGTTTTCTTAAATCTATGTAAAATTTATTTTAGATAGGGAAATCAATTTCTAACTTTCTATTGGATATTTGTGAAGAAGAATTCGTTTTCTATTTTTTTAGATTGATTCGATATATGATTTATAATTATTACATTGTCGCAAGTTGTTTTCTCGGAAATTCATATTCTTCGACTAAAGTTTCAAACATGTAGCTATATCTATCCGATTAGAGGCTTTCATATTCTTCGAATAAAGTTTCAAACCATGTAGTTGTGTATATATATATATATATATATATATATATATATATATATATATATATACAATTCCAATTAGAAGCTAGGTGTGAGAGTTGGCTGTAGTGGCATAAGTACATAGTGTAATAACATACAACTATTGTATGGATTCTCCATACATTAATTTAATATGTGATTGCAATGTATTTCGAAGAAATGTAAATAAATTTTGAAATCTATTTCAAAGAACCATCTAATTTATATGAATGATTTTGTTAGAGTATCTTGTGAGATAATAACTCTTTAACACATTCATAATGACTAGCTAAAAATCATATTAATGGTACAATGGTTCACCAAAAAAAAAGCTCCAGAAGGAAGCAAAGATTGAAAGGTTAAAAAAGAAGAGCATAGAGTAGAAATCTTAGGTTAAAGATGTTGATGTTTCTCTTAGTTAACCACTAGAGAACCTACTCCTTCTCTATAAGAGACTTGAAGACACCTCATAAGATTCAAGTTGATGCAATAAAACAACCTATGTACTTTGTAGAGTCATTGAGAAACAATTGCTCCAAAATAGATTTCTTTGCACATGAGCTAGAGCATGAGACTTACTATTCATGGTTTGAACATGCACCATCAAATGTTCAATGCGTCTAGCCTTTCCAATGATTCCTTACTCATAAGCATTGAACTTCTGAAGAGTGAGAACCAAAACTTGATACATTTGAAGAAGATGATGTAGACTAAAGAGTAAAAAAGAAGATGAAGATTAAAGTGATTGTATATTTTTCTAACATGTAGTATAAGTTCACTTGAGTCCTTTTATAAGCCTTTTTGGAGTGTGTACATGGATTTGGACCACCCTTTATATCCATTGAAATTCAAAAAACCTCGTGAGATAAGTTGTTGTGAGTATGCTCCCTTTTCCTATAATCCAAGAACTAAAGAGTTAACTTTAAAAAGGGAGTTCTTTAGTTGCATGACTACAAAAGTTCATAACTCATGGATTCTAGGTATTCCATATTTTTCATTTAAAAAGTATAGAAAATGACATGAAATACCACAACACTATGGTTCACTCTAGGTGATGAATCGATCCATAACAAATCCTTTCTTCGAGCATGGTGAAGGCTTGCTATTCTTAAAACTCCCCCTCAAGCTAAAGCATGTTTGAGTCTCAAATCCTTGATGACCTTGTTTTAAATCTAAAAACCTTCACTCATCATATCTACCACTTGCATATTTATTGGAGAATACGATACATCATTTTCCTCTACCAAGAGATTCTCCTTGATAAAGCAATAATGAACTTCTATATGTTAGGTTCTCGTAGGGCATGCATGTTTCCTGTTAAAAGCATTGAGCTTATGCTCATTGCAAATATGTGAGGTCTGGAACTCACAGTTCCCAAATCTACATCTAACTCCTTTAGCCACAAAGCTTATTGAGTTGCTATGATCAAACCTCAGTACTTAGCTTGAGTTGAGGATAGTGAAATAGTATGTTTCTTGGAACTCAAAGTCACAAACTTAGATTGTGCAAATGCTAGAAATCTTTATGTATGTCTCGTATTGTCCTTGGATCCTGTCCAATCTAAATATAAATACAATTTGATATCCAAATCTGATGTATAAGGGTAGAATATAACTTGACTAATAGTGCATTTGAGCTATTTGAGTACTCGCTTAGCTACATCAATGTGTCGCTTTCTTGGAGAGATCATGAACTAACTTAGCACTCCTACAATATACGAAATGTTTGCGCTTGTATGTATAGCATAGATTAGATGACCTACAACACTTTGATACTCTTTTACGCCTTAAATTTGTTCACCTTCATAAACACTAAGTTTATGATTCATCTCCATGGGCATTCTTTTAGGTTTTTCATTAATCTTGAATTGAAAAATTAGCTCTTGAATATACCTTGTTCTAGTCAAGTACATCCCTTAATATGTATAGATGACCTGCATACCTAAGAAAAAAGTGTGAGCTTGCCAAGATCACTGATCTTGGATTCCTCCTACATATGCTTTTTCATCCTTTCTGTTCCATTCACATCATCACTCGTCATAATTATTTAATCTTATTAAACAAACAACAAGATAGCTCTATTAAGGATATCCTTGATGAACAATGAAGGATGTGCTTTGTTTTCTTTGAATCATTGATCTGTAAATAAGTCACAAATCTATAGTTCCAAACTCTTAGGGCTTGTTTTAAACCACGTAGTTCTTTCTTATGCTTACATACATGAGTAGGATAATTAGGCTTTTAAAATGTTGGGGGATTGTGACATACATACTCCTCACTCATCCATCCATTGAGGAAAGCATTTTTGACATCAAATTCAAGAAGATTCCAATTCCTTGCAGTTGCAAAAGTAAGCAAGGTCTTGATCATGGTCATATTGGCCACTAGCAAGAAGTTTCTTCATACTCCATGCCTTGCATTTGAGCACGTCCTTTCGCAACCATCCTTGCTTTCTACCTGCAAATTGATGCATCTGAATTTCTTTTCAATTTCTAGACCAATCTATAACTTATTACCTTTGTGCTAGTCTATGTAGGAACCAAATCCCATGTGTCCATCTGTTTGAGAGCTTTTATTTCCTCTTTCATAGCTTTCTCTCAATCAGGGTCACCTTTTTATTTCTCATATGTTGAGAGCTCTTTTGAAATTGTATCTTAGGCCAAATAGATATTATGTTTGGTTACAAAAGTACAATGGTAACCATACATTTTAGGATGCCTTCTTTCCCTTATTGATCTTCTAGGCGTGTGTTTCGATCATTCTCCACATTCTTGAAATTTGGCCTTTCGTATCAATTTCTAGAGCTTGTAGTCTCTTTCCTCTTCATCTTTTTCAGCTTCTGATTCACTTCTCGAGTCTTGCACATGCATCATGCCTATTATGTAATGGATGAATATCTCATTCAAGATCATAGGGAAAGTTTTATCTTTCGTTTATCCTCTTAATACAATGGCCTATGTTGTTCAAACACAACATCCCTACTTTCTTTCAATTGCGTGGTGGTTGGATTGTCGAATCTATAGCACATTCTGGTTAAGTCAGAGAAGATGAACACAACCTTAGTTGCCCTTTCATTTAATTTCCATATGACTTGTGAAGATACATGTACATATCCTAAACAACCAAAAATTTTGCGATGACCTAAACTTGGTCTTCTACCATTTCAATCTTCATAAAGAGTGACACCTTGAATAGATTTGGCTTGAACTCTATTGATAAGATACATTGCAATAGATTTAGCTTCTATCCAAAGGTAATGTGGTAGCTTCTTTTCTTCAAGCATAGTCCTTACGAATCCAACTAGGGTTTTGCTCCTTCCTTCAGCAACATCAATCTCTTGAGGAGAGTACCTACTATTCACTTCTCTTTTCATGTCTATTTTCTAGAAGTACTCATCAAAATCTTTTGAGAAGTAGACTCCAAGTTCTAGTAGACCTTAGCTTCTTTAGAGATCTAGCTGTATAGTTTTCCACATGTGCTAGATATCTCTTGAAACAATCAAAAACTTCACTCTTATTTTTGATGGAGAACAAAACTATGCATCTATTGTGATCATAAAAAAAACATAATACTTTGAGCCTACTAATGAAGGTTCTAAATTTTGTCTCCACACATCTATGTGTACTAAGTCCAAGAAATTGTTGTGGATGTATCCTTTTTGGCTAAAAGGTTTCCTTTATGCCTCTCCAATTTGACAATCATCACAAAAGTTGAAGGATACATTTGCATTTGCATTAGGAAACTAAAAAGCGCTCAAAATATGCATTCTTTAGTTGTTTCTATGCATAGTTTGCATACAAACAAAGGAGAACATGAGAGATTTGCAATTGCTATGTCTCAATTTACAGTCCTTTATAATACATGCAAAAATATGTAACCCTATAATAAGAAGATATTTTTTTTCATGTTAAGAATTAGAAATGATGATACACTTAAGAGATAGATAATTCAAAACATATCCCTCTTTGATGTACTCCTTTTTTTTTTATGATAATGGTTTTTTTTTCTATTGATATTCTCTTGGGAATATCTTCATAATTATTCTCCAATCTCAGCATATTATATGGATATTAAAGTTTCTATAAGCCATATAAGAAACCAAAAAAAAATAAAAAAACTAAATGAGTGGGTTGTTCACCATGACAAGCTTTCTAATAGCTTTGACGTGGGCAAATTAAGAAAATTCATTTCATGGTGAGCACCCCTTCTTTTTTGTTGTTTGATTTGTATATAGTTTGGTGAAACGTTTACTATGCTATACAAAAAGAGAACCAAGGTACCGTCTAATTTGAGAGAAAACAAGGCTTGAAAATGAAGGTTCAAAACTGGTTCTTGTGTCAATTTATGAGGGCTTTCGGCGTATTTTCTCTTGCATTAGGTCCAAAATAGATAATAAAAAATATTAGAAAAAAAAAACTCTTGTTCAATATCCCATAAATTCTGGTAGTTTGAATGGGTCAAGTCTCCAAAATACATGACATGGTGAATAAAATTGTTTTTTTCCTTTTCTCCTAAATATCTTTCGTACCCTATGTTGGGACCAATGCAAGAGAAAACATGCAAGAAAATTTTATAAATTGCAAGAAAAATCAGAGTGAAAATTTGATAATCAAGCCCACTTATCTCTCAAAGCAAGAGGCATTTGGCATTGATTTTTGTGTTGGCAACTATAATTATCAAATTCTACATGTAAATGAAAGCATAATTAAAAAAACCTTGGGTTTCAATGGCATACTCTTTGGAAGTATGCCAAGGTCATAATGCGAAAAGTTGCACCATAGTGAAGAAGGCTTTTTTAATGTGTTGGATCCTATTTGGAACAAAAGAGAATCTGAACTTTTATGGAGTCATTTTCAAGTTATATAAGCACACCATAAACTTAGCATTGTAGTGATCCCACATGCAATAGAACTTTAGGAATTTGAGCAAGCTAGTAGACCCCTTGATAAGCATGCCCTTCTTGCTTAATTGATTTCCTCCATCTTTTCATAGCCATATCTTTTTGTTTATTTATAGATTCAATAACCTACATAGATTTGAGTGTAGTGGAGGATGTTATCCAATTCTTGTAGTCCTTGCATTCTTTGAAATATAATTTATTCTTCTAAAGCCTCAATATTTTTCTCCTCTCTTGCATATTCCAGGAGATATCATGTGTTGAGTGAACAATTGTTATTATTTTTTCTAATAAAGCCACTTAGTAGTGTGTTTTTGAGGTAGTTTTTCTTTGACTAGAAGTCACTAGCTTCATTAAACAAAACTTCTCAAGTTCATTGCATAGGAACATAGATATTTGGTAGTTTGAGTGAACAGAGGTATCTCTAGGTGTACATGTGAGGCTATTCATGCTTCAAGCTACTATGGAAGTTTCTGAGTTGTCCAATCACTTGTTGCATAATGTTCAATTTCAATTTCCTTAAGTAATGAAAATGGACATGTACTCGTTAGGATTTGGATTATGGATAGCCAACACCACAATAAACATAGATTATTTAGGATCCATAGCCTTAAGATCAATAGTAGGTGTAGGTTACTTGTAGGGGACTGAAGCCAGAAGAAAGTGACCTTTCTACTTATATTGTTTTTGTTACACATGTCAGTTCTTGTCTTGTTCCTTGTTCCACTCCTGTCTAGTCTAGTTCTTGAACATCCTCTCTTGTCCTTTTGTAATCTCATAGTACGAGATCTTGTCGAGTTCTTTCTTGTATCTAGTTCATCTCCCAAAACGGAGTTCTTGTAACCAAGATATCTTGTTTCCTTCCTGGGATCCCAAGTTGTGGGATCTCCTATATCATCTCTTGTCCAGCTTTCCATACCTATTGGTCCCTGGTTGTGGGAAACCTTGTATCAATCACATATTCTTGTATTGTTCTCCCTAGGTGGGTGTTTTTGTAATAAAGAATATAATTCTGAAATCTTGCATATTGTAGTCAGAGAGCACAATCTAGTGCTCCCCTGACATTTTGGCAAGACTATCTTCATCAAGACGAGGCATCATGGATTCTCTATGCAAGAAGATTCAATCTACCATAAAGGACTTGATCAAACATGTCCAAGAGATGAAAAGATTGCTATGACAAGATGATCGATTAGTTTCAAGCTATGCCTTGAATATCAAGATGTTGTTTCCTGGTACTACATATCAAGAAGACTACATGGTTAATCAGTTTCGAAGTGGCCTTAATCCTGAAGTCAAATATCTCTTGTTATCCATGCCTCAAGCAAATACCTTGGAGGATGTTATCAATCAAGCAGTTCAATGTGAGAATCAATTATTCAAAGAAAGCCAATTCCAAGAGCTAGAAGTGTTGAATAATCAAGACACTATTCCTCGAAAATTCGAATCAAGAAATTTTGAAGACCACGAAGTCATTAAAAATGATATGGAGGATAAAAATTATGAAGATAACAAGAAGATAAAGGAAAAAGAGGAGTTCAAGTTCAATCAAGTAGGTGTGCTTACTCAAGGGTCTCCATCAAAGATATTGGAAACACCACAACATTCCACTAGAAGCTCAAAGGATCTATCTTGTGAAGAATCCAAGGAAGCTCAAGAGAGACCCACCCAGTACTTCACCACTGATCAAGATTGAAGATCATGAAGAATTAGCTTCAAGGATATCTAGTGGAAGATTGGAATGCCTTATTCATTCCAAATCGTATAACATCATTGATCGTACTTGGCAACTTACAAAAAATATTCTTAAAGAGAAATTCAATGTTCATGAGTTCCATTGGAAGAATCCAATGAAACCCAAGCTAGAGAACATGGCCGCTCCTCGTGCAACTCGTCGCTTGAGGGGGAGGTGATGTCATGGACACAAAGAACACCATATTAAACCTTAGATTCCATGTCAATGTATATCTCATGTTTGGTTAGGATTTTGGAGAAGCTAATGCTACTGTTGCATTTGTAATGTGCCAAAATCCCAAGATTGACTACCTGTTTGTTGAATTCTGACACCTCAAGGTCTTGTTTCCAATTGATGATGTCATTGATGATATCATCGAATCCTTACCGCCCTTGAAAACCCATAAAAGGAGGTATTGGCCATATTCATAATCATTCTTGTGGATGCCAGTCTTGGGAGCTCAAGGGGTCGTGATAACCAAGTATAAGTACTCTCCAAGTTCTAGTTCCAGTTCTTGTCTTGTTCCTTGTTCTTGTCCTATCTAGTCTAGTTCTTGGACATCCTCTCTTGTCCTCTTGTAATCTCGTCGTACAAGATCTTTTCAATTTCTTTCTAGTATCCAGTTCATCTCCCAGAAGGGATTTCTTGTAACCGAGATATCTTGTTTCCTACCTACGATCCGCAGTTGTGGGATCTCTTGTATCATCTCTAGTCCAGTTTTCCATACCTATCAGTCCCCGGTTGTGGGACATCTTGTATCAATCACATATACTTGTATTGTTCTCCCTATGTGGGTGTTCTTGTAATCAAAAGTATAATTCCAAAATCTTGTCTATTGTAGTCAAAGAGCACAATCTAGTGCTCCCCTGACAGATGCAACTTGATAAGGAAAAAGTTCAAGTTATCAATCAAGAATGCAAAGAAGCTATAGCTCAAGAATTACAAAATAAGGGCCTCTTCAAGCTTACATGTTTAATGGCCAAAGATTCAATTCTTAGCTTGTGGCATTTTAGATTTCGACACACCTCTTATTTAGCACAAATATCTTCAAGTCATCTTCTCAAGAGTTTACCTAGGATCTCATAAGTCAAGGTGAGCTTCCAAGCATGTGCTAAGAGAACAGTTACCTCTTTGACTATCAAGGCATCTATTTCCTCATCCGAACAATTAGTGTTAGTCGAGGTATATAACCTATGCATGGACCATCCTGATATGGGTCACTTTATTTCTTTCTTATAGCAGATGGCTTCACTAGGTACACTTGGGTTTTTCAACTAATGCATAAAGAGCATGCATTTTCCGAATCAAAGGAGTAGACATAAACAATTCAAGAAGACTCTCAATGTTCTTTGCACACCATTGGATCCGAAAGAGAGTGGATTTGTGAACATCAGTTTTGTGAAGTATTGGAAGCAACAAGGTTTTAAGTACAAAGAAAAGAACAATACTTATAAAGGTATGGCTCTACAAAAGAGAAAATGTAAGATCTAGATAGCAAAGACTATGCGTCATCATATCTTTGTCTATCAAACATGCCATTATCCTTCATATTCACTCTTGCAAATGAGCAAATGATGCTTGCAATAAACTTACCATCTTATACTAGGCCAGAAATGAGGTTCATGTTGCTAACCTCCAAAAATGGTTGGAGAATGAGCATGTGAATGAAGGAAATCCAAAAATGGTTGCTAACCTTCAAGATTCATATTAGATTTTCATTTCTACTCTTTGGTTGATGATTAAAGGAAATCCAGACGCCTTAACATTTGATGAGTTATTCTCTATTTGGTTGCAACAAGAAAAGTCAAGATAGAAGAGGTTCATTATGCATGTTGGAGATCAAGCTTCTTTTAGCTAGTGAAAAGGGCAAAGGTAAACAGAGCTCATCTACTACTAAGCAAAAATCTACTAATTTAGCACAGTAAGAAAAAGGAAGAAAAAGAAAAACAGAAATCAATAAACTAGAAAATGTTTTATAGATAGTCTAAAGGAAATGATCATGTCATAGAGAATTGTCCAAAATGGGCTAGAAAAGAGGAAGAGAAAAAAGAGGCTTGAATGGTTGTTTTAGAGGCCTCTAAACCCAAAACATAGTCTATAAACCATATGCATAATGAAGAATGGGTGTTTTCTATAGTTTGCACTCACCCATCTTCACATGAAGATTGTCTGGAATGGAATTAGATGATTAGTACTTTGATAATGGAGCAGTCACACACATTACCTCATAGTACAGTTTCTTTAGTTCTCTTATCCTTTGATGGGAGTTGGTAAGATCATTGTGACTACTATTGATGGTGGTTAGTTCACATTGTCAGATGCCTTGTATGTGCCAAGGATCAGGAAAATTTTTTTGTTGATTTCACCATTGGTGAATGTAGAGGAGGTACTGGGGTATCCGCTTTTATAGAAAACAAACGCTTCCAGTACGTCGCCTACTCAAGGGGGGTTCTCTTTAGGGAAGTATACCCTTTAACATTTCTGTGAGCAGGTAGATAAAATGGATCGCACAGAGTAGTAAATGCTTCAGAAGATATGAACAATATATGACTAAGGAAGACCATACACTTTTTGATCCGAATCGGATGATTACAAAGTTGGGCAGAGAACTCAGAACAATACAAATGGTAGTATTTCTCAAGAGAATAGAGATTAATCAACACACGGACTTACAGAAAAAAATAACCCCAAGCTACTTTCTTACATTATGGTGCTCATAGCCCTTCACTGTGAAGCCTATCCTCTGTATACACGACAGAGTAGCTCCCACAGTAGACTTGAAACCACCAAGTGCAAGAGAGGTCTTTTACACGTATACGCGGACCACTGTTATCTCTAAAACTTGTACATGTACTCCTGGGCGTGTCGTCCCAGTGGTAGCCGTAGTCCCAAATGAGCACAAATCCTTTGATTTTATAGGCTCTAATAGGCCAAGAGAGCCTTGCCGAATCTTCACGTCCACTGATCACGCGCCGGTTAACCACCCAAAATTGGAGGGGTAGGTCAATTATTCCCTTGATTTGAATTGGATCCACAAAAATAGGTAGTCGTCGTGAATGGTTGGCGACACCAGTTATTTTTCCTCTTCCACTTTTACCCTCTACATTTTCACTGACCCTTTGTATGCAAGTTGAGATCCGCCCGTCATTTTTGAAAGAGCCTAAGAAGCCCGTCCCTTGCTTTGATGGATGGTGATCCCCAGAATACTCTAAATGCTAAGATACCCCAACATATGATAATCCTTGAATTCCTCTTCCTTTTCTGCTCTAGGGGCCACCATGCTTGGGAGTGGAGGGCTGAGAGAGGGGAAGGGAGTTTGCGCATGGAGGGAGGAGGTGGGGCGCAAGGGGGAGGACGTGATGGGTGAGTGGTGAGGAGAGGGGAGGGGGTTGGCGGGGAATGGTGGTGAGGGGAGGGGGCTTGGAGGGGGCTTGCGGGGGTGAGTGGTGAGGGGAGGGGAGGGGCTTTGCGGGGGTGAGTGGTGAGGGGAGGGGAGGGGCTTTGCGGGGGTGAGTGGTGAGGGGAGGGGAGGGGCTTGGTGGGTGTGAGTGGTGAGGGGGAGGGGCGCAAGAAGGGAGGAGATGGGGCGCAAGGGGGTGAGGGGGAGGGCGCGTGGAGGTGGTGGGAGGTGGGGCGCAAGGGGGTGAGGGGGAGGGCGCATGGAGGTGGGGGGAGGTGGTGAGGGAAAGGGAGGGGGTTTGCGGGGGATGGTGGTGAGGGGAGGGGAGGGGGCTTGCGGGGGTGAGTGGTGAGGGGAAGGGAGGGGCTTTGCGGGGGTGAGGGGGAGGGCGCATGGAGATGGTGGGAGGTGGGGCGCAAGGGGATGAGGGGGAGGGCGCATGGAGGTGGGGGAAGGGCACATGGAGGTGGAGGGAGGTGGGCCGCAAGGGGGTGAGGGGGAGGGCGCATGGAGGTGGGGGGAGGTGGTGAGGGAAGGGGAGGGGGTTTGCGGGGGATGGTGGTGAGGGGAGGGGAGGGGGCTTGCGGGGGTGAGTGGTGAGGGGAGGGGAGGGGGCTTGCGGGGGTGAGTGGTGAGGGGAGGGGAGGGGCTTTGCGGGAGTGAGGGGGAGGGCGCATGGAGGTGGTGGGAGGTGGTGCGCAAGGGGATGAGGGGGAGGGCGCATGGAGGTGGGGGGAGGGCGCATGGAGGTGGAGGGAGGTGGGCCGCAAGGGGGTGAGGGGGAGGGCGCATGGAGGTGGGGGGAGGTGGTGAGGGAAAGGGAGGGGGTTTGCGGGGGATGGTGGTGAGGGGAGGGGAGGGGGCTTGCAGGGGTGAGTGGTGAGGGGAGGGGAGGGGCTTTGCGGGAGTGAGGGGGAGGGCGCATGGAGGTGGTGGGTGGTGGGCCGCAAGGGGGTGAGGGGGAGGGCGCATGGAGGTGGGGGGAGGTGGTGAGGGAAAGGGAGGGGGTTTGCGGGGGATGGTGGTGAGGGGAGGGGAGGGGGCTTGCGGGGGTGAGTGGTGAGGGGAAGGGAGGGGCTTGGCGGGAGTGAGGGGGAGGGCGCATGGAGGTGGAGGGAGGTGGGGCGCAAGGGGATGAGGGGGAGGGCGCATGGAGGTGGGGGGAGGGCGCATGGAGGTGGAGGGAGGTGGGCCGCAAGGGGGTGAGGGGGAGGGCGCATGGAGGTGGGGGGAGGTGGTGAGGGAAAGGGAGGGAGTTTGCAGGGGATGGTGGTGAGGGGAGGGGAGGGGGCTTGCGGGGGTGAGTGGTGAGGGGAGGGGAGGGGCTTTGCGGGAGTGAGGGGGAGGGCGCATGGAGGTGGTGGGGGGTGGGCCGCAAGGGGATGAGGGGGAGGGCGCATGGGGTGGGGGGAGGTGGTGAGGGAAAGGGAGGGGGTTTGCGGGGGATGGTGGTGAGGGGAGGGGAGGGGGCTTGCGGGGGTGAGTGGTGAGGGGAAGGGAGGGGCTTGGCGGGGGTGAGAGGTGAGGGGAGGAGAGAGAGGGAAGGGGAGATAGAGAGGAAGAGAGAGAGGCATATGGAGGCTCTACAGACCCCCACATCAAGCCTTTGCACCGTCCCTGGTGCAATTTCTTCCTTATTATGCTTATTCTGTTGAGATCTTAGTAAAGTGCAATTACCGAGAGAAACATGATATGTACAAGGGGTGTAATGCTTCTATTTTGACTTAGGACAGATACTTCTTCACCCTAGAAATATTGACCAAGGGTATCCTCTTACCCTGCAAATCTTCTAGATGTACCGCTCCATGTGGCAATACTTTGATTACCTTATAAGGTCCTGCCCATTTGGGTGCCAATTTAGTTGAAATTGCTGGAACCTGATGCACTAAAACCATAGACCCTTCTTGAACTTCATTCGATCTCAGATACCTGTCATGCAGTTTTTTGCGCTATTCTTGTGTTACCTGAAGTTTTTGCACTGCTCCTTCTCTGTATTCTTCTAATGCCACCAATCTCTGAATGGGGGGTTCAATTCCAACGGTTTTGATTCCTATTTCCTTTCTGATAATGAACTCAAATGGTGCAAATGCCTCTTTTCCATAAACTAAACGAAATGGAGTTTCGCCTGTGGTTCCCCTCTTCGTGGTTCTGAAAGCCCAAATTGCACCAGTTAGTGCTAGTGGCCAAGAGCTTTGATGATCAAAAGATAATTTGCGAAGTAGTCCAATCAAAATCTTATTGGAACTCTCTGCTTGGCCATTTGCCCTTGGGTAATAGGCACAAGATTTTTTATGGAAGATTTTGTACCTGTCAAATATAAACTGGAGCAATTGATTTACAAAATGTGTGCCCCTATCACTAGTAATTTCCAGTGGGCAACCAAATCTTGAGAAAATTCGTTTATACATAAATTTAGCTACTGTTAAAGCCGTGCAGTCCACAGTAGCTTTAGCCTCTATCCATTTAGTAGCATAGCATGTGGCCATCAAAATATACTTTTTACCTCCTGGTTGCCCAGTTGGGCTAATCGGCCCTATGAAATCAAGACCCCATCGTTCAAATGGGAGCCATCCTGTAGATATGACCAATGGTTGGAAATTCAATCTGGTTGGCACGGGAGCACACCTCTGGCAGATGTGGCATTCTTTGGCGAACTTGATTGCATCTTTGAAAATATGAGGCCACCATTAACCTTTGTGGATGATTCTATGAGCCAATTCTTCCCCCTTGAGATGTCCTTCACTGTGTGCAGCTTCTAGCAGAAGATTTACCTCCTCTGGATAGACACACCTTCTTAGTATATCATCTTGACAGTATTTATATAAATTTCAGTTTATAAGAGAATATGCTTTGGTTTTCAAGAGCAATCTTCTCTTTTCTACAGGTGTCAAGTGTTCTGGGATTTTTCCAGTAGTGAGAACATGAAGAATTTCATCATACCAACCAATTCGAACTGTTACTAGAAAAAGATTGCTATCCACCAATTCGTCATCAATACATGTTGCCTTTTCGCTCATTGCCGTCCTGGACACTTGATCTGCCATGTAGTGCTCCTTTCCTGGCTTAATATGAATATCAAAATTAAATTCTTGAAATAGGAGTAACCATCGCCAAATCCTTCTAGCTACTCTGGGCTTGTTAATTAGATACTTCAAAGGTTGATGATCAGTTATGACAATAAAATGCACACCTAAGAGGTAATGCCGGAATTTTTGAAGAGCAAACACGATAGCCAAACCTTCCCTTTCAGTAGTGCTGTAGTTCCTCTCTGCTTTGGTAAGCAATCTGCTAGCATAAACGATAGGTTGGTCTATCTTCTGTGATGATGGTTGAGCCAAGACTGCTCCAACTGCATGAAGACTGGCATCTGTATGTACATGGAACTCTAATGACCAATTAGGAACAGTTAAAAGAGGAGCAGTACATAGCCTCAATTTTAATTCGCAAAATGCTTTCTCAGCTTCAGGAGTCCATGAGAAAGGGACCTTCTTACTTGTAAGCCTGGACAAAGGCTTAGCTATTTCTGAATACATTCTGATAAATCGTCTATGATATCCTGCATGGCCCAAGAAACTTTGCACTTCCTTTGGGCTTTGTGGAATTGGCATGGAAAGGATAGTAGTGATCTTTGCTGGATCAACCGTTATCCCTTCAACTGATACTATGTGGCCCAGGAGAGTACCTTTGGTCACCAAAAAATGACATTTAGCCGGATTCGACTTCAAACCTGTTTTGAGACACTGCTCAAAGATTTCCTTTAGATTATCCAAATGGTTATTGAAATCTTGAACTATTGCCCTCTTGTCTGTTCCAGAGAATACTGAAAAATCATCCATAAAAATGCGCAGAAATGAGGTTAACCATTTCCCTAGTATGAGATACATAGTCCTATTGAAGGATGCTGGTGCATTCTTCAAGCCAAAGGCCATACGGGTATAAACATATGTGCCCCATGGTGTAACAAAAGCCGTCTTGTCTCTATCTTCAGGATGAATGGCTATTTGATTGTAGCCACTGAATCCATCAAGAAAACTATATAAAGAGTGTCCGGCTACTTCTTCAAGCACCTGCTCTGTGAATGGTTGAGGAAAGCCATCTTGATTAGTTACCTTATTCAAGGCACGAAAATCAACACATACTCTTATTTTGCCGTTTTTCTTTGGTACAATGACCATGGAAGACAGCCACCGTGAGTTTTCTACCGGAACAATAATACCTGCCTCTTTCAATTTTGTGATTTCTAGCTTTACTGCCTCTGCATACTTTGGATTAAGTCGGTAAGGCCTACTTCTTGCAGGTGAAGCTCCTTCTACTAAGGGTATTCGGTGTAATCCAAGCTCCTCAGGTATCCCTGTTAAGTCTTTATAGGACCATGCAAAGACACTTTTATAGGTAAAAAGTAGGGAAGTTACCTTCTGCAATAAAGGCGGATAGTGCCATAACCAAGAAGCCAAGTGAACCATCTGAGGATTCTCTTCATCTCCAAGATTTACTTCTTGAACAAACTTTTCAGAATTGGACTCACTTGAAAGTTCATCTCCACTGTATGCAGGAGCAGAGTTCAATTTATGATCCACAATTTGTTCCTTGATCCATCCTAAGGGTATATTTGAGAATGGAACTTCTTGAAGGTCGCAATTATCTTCCCCACATGCAGGCACAACTTTGTCTCTTTCTGGTCCTGCAAGCATAAAATCATCTGATTCCTCATGTTTACCTGCCTTTTCCCTACATACCTTTCTTAGTGGCGCTAAGTGTTGAATTTTGATTATCTGATTCAATTGGAGATTTCTGTCCTTCCGGAGGTGCCTGCAAAAAATAAGCTTGACTTCCTTGCTTACTCTTTTCTATTTCGTTCATGTGAAGAACATAAGTTTTTCCCTCTTCCCGTCCTCCTTGTGTTGCTTCTGCGAAATCTTCATTTACCTCACATATCTCCACTGTGCAGCATTCTGCACTTCCCATCATCCAACTTAATAGGGCATCATCTTCTGAAGGCATTACCTGAGTTTCCATTGCATATCCAGTAGCCTTGTTGATGTCTGATCCTTCTTCCAAATGTATCTGTATTTGATTGTTAGTACATGTGGAAATCCATAACTTGTTCTTTCCCCAATCCTATAGAGCCTTTGCTTGCCTTAGCCAAGGCCTTCCCAGGAGTAGAGGGTATGAGGTATCCTGAGGTAGGGCAATAACAACAAAGTCTAAAACAAAATGACAACCCTGCACTATCATAAGTACCTTTTCAACAATGCCCACTGGTGCAACCCGACGTTGATCTGCTAAGGTGACTGTGAAGGGTGCTCCCTTTGTGGGATTGAGCCTTAGTTTCTTCATAGTGAAATTGGGCATCAAATTGATGGCGGAACCTCCATCTATAATAACACCTGCTAGAGCTTCATCTTTGATTAAAACGGATAATCTTGAGCTCTGATAATCAGCCAAGGGTGCAGGAGGAAAGTCCACCATAAAACCATCTATGCTAGGAGGTGGGCACAAGCATGCAGAATGTATAATCTTCAGCAGATCACTTCTTACTTTAGGATCTATCTTTATGAGTTGATACAGGCTAATCTGATGATGAATACCTTTCAAAATTTCTTCAATGTCCACTTCTTGCTTGCCTTCAAAAGTACTCGTTGGTTGATCTTTGAGCAAAGTAGTTGCCCTCTCATAAGCTTCTTCCATTTCTTCTTGGTCCTTCCATCCCACCCTCTTTTCTACAACTTTATCTTTGAGTCCTTGTTGTTCCTCCTTTTGGGCTACTGTCGCTTGCCTGGCTCTGGTCATCATTGGCATGGATGAAGATGAAACAACATAAGATTGAGTTGTCATACCTTCTACAGGTGGGGAGACTGCAATCATGTGAATAGGAGCCGGACGACCTCTTGGGCAATCTCTGGTGTAGTGATCCTTAGCATCTGGACAGTGCTGACAAGGGGGTGCATCCTTTGGAAGAGAACACCTGTTCTGCATATGGCCATACTCCCCACAACGGTAACACATTAGAGGCCTATTGTATCTAGGCCGAGTTGGGCGGGTCTCTTCTCTATTAGGTGCGTTAGCAGTGCTAGCATAATATGAATCTACACCTTGATGGTTACCTCGCTGTTGTGCCCCCTTAAGGTAGTAGCAGTCTCTTGCCTCATGACCCTCTTTGCCACAGAACTGACAACTGACTCTGTTAGGACAATTTACATTGGAATGTCCATTATTATTACATATTGTACACCAAACCTGTCTTCGTATGTCCTGGGTAGTCCGCAAGTCTTCAAGCTCACGCCTACGTTGAGACACTTCATCCACATTATGAGTTGAGAGTGGCGGTATGACCTTCTCTTCTTGGCGACTTTGCTGCATCCTTAAGGCTTCGAACTCCTTCCTGAGTTGCCCGATCGGATCCAAATCGAATGCATAATTTGGTTGAGAATCTACTTCAAAATGTATTCTAGCCTCCTCAATGCGTGATGTAGTTGCAACAAAATCATCAAGTGTTGCATCCAGTCTGAGGGATTCCCGAAGCTTTTGTTGAGATGACTTAGGCAGAGCCTTCTCAATCCATTTTTTGACTAAAAAATCACCTGGAGCATGAGGCAAACGAGAAACAAGTGCTTTAGTTCTTGTGTGTAATTCATGGAAGGATTCACGTGCTCGTAATTTTAGGTTCTCTAGCTGATCTAGAGCTCGTTCTGAGGAGTCGCTTGGTTGAAATGTCCGCGAGAATGCCGCTTTTAGTGCCTCCCACATAGTGAAGTGCCCATCAGCATACTGGCTATACCATTTGTCCGCAAGGCCTTCCAATGTAGATGGAAAGAGCACCAACATTGCATCCTCCCGGTTCTGCAATCCTCTTCCAGGACACAATGAGACGAATCTCCTCACGTGGTCATCTGCATCTTCATAAGCCAATCCTTTAAATGTAGGAAACTTGATGTTCAACCTAGAGAGTAAATGGGAAAGATCCTCCATTGGTGCCGGCACTTCTTCTGAAGTATCAGAGGAAAAATCTAAGGTTCTCCTATGCTTCTCTTTTGATAATGGTGTTACTCCCAAATCAATGGATAGATTCAAGGATGGTGGAGGAGAGGTAGGCTCACTGGTTGTGGTTATTTCTAGCTTGTTAAGACGCTTCCGTTCACGATGAGACTCCTTGTCCGTCCGTGTATGGGTCATGTACCTACTCGCAAATACAATAGGGCGACGAGCCTCTCACAGAAATGCAAAATGCCCACCGGGCGTGCCAAACTGTAGAGGAGGTACTGGGGTATCCGCTTTTATAGAAAACAAACGCTTCCAGTACGTCGCCTACTCAAGGGGGGTTCTCTTTAGGGAAGTATACCCTTTAACATTTCTGTGAGCAGGTAGATAAAATGGATCGCACAGAGTAGTAAATGCTTCAGAAGATATGAACAATATATGACTAAGGAAGACCATACACTTTTTGATCCGAATCGGATGATTACAAAGTTGGGCAGAGAACTCAGAACAATACAAATGGTAGTATTTCTCAAGAGAATAGAGATTAGTCAACACACGGACTTACAGAAAAAAATAACCCCAAGCTACTTTCTTACATTATGGTGCTCATAGCCCTTCACTGTGAAGCCTATCCTCTGTATACACGACAGAGTAGCTCCCACAGTAGACTTGAAACCACCAAGTGCAAGAGAGGTCTTTTACACGTATACGCGGACCACTGTTATCTCTAAAACGTGTACATGTACTCCTGAGCGTGTCGTCCCAGTCGTAGCCGTAGTCCCAAATGAGCACAAATCCTTTGATTTTATAGGCTCTAATAGGCCAAGAGAGCCTTGCCGAATCTTCACGTCCACTGATCACGCGCCGGTTAACCACCCGAAATTGGAGGGGTAGGTCAATTATTCCCTTGATTTGAATTGGATCCACAAAAATAGGTAGTCGTCGTGAATGGTTGGCAACACCAGTTATTTTTCCTCTTCCACTTTTACCCTCTACATTTTCACTGACCCTTTGTATGCAAGTTGAGATCCGCCCGTCATTTTTGAAAGAGCCTAAGAAGCCCGTCCCTTGCCTTTGATGGATGGTGATCCCCAGAATACTCTAAATGCTAAGATACCCCAACATATGATAATCCTTGAATTCCTCTTCCTTTTCTGCTCTAGGGGCCACCATGCTTGGGAGTGGAGGGCTGAGAGAGGGGAAGGGAGTTTGCGCATGGAGGGAGGAGGTGGGGCGCAAGGCGGAGGAGGTGATGGGTGAGTGGTGAGGAGAGGGGAGGGGGTTGGCGGGGAATGGTGGTGAGGGGAGGGGGCTTGGAGGGGGCTTGCGGGGGTGAGTGGTGAGGGGAGGGGAGGGGCTTTGCGGGGGTGAGTGGTGAGGGGAGGGGAGGGGCTTTGCGGGGGTGAGTGGTGAGGGGAGGGGAGGGGCTTGGTGGGTGTGAGTGGTGAGGGGGAGGGGCGCAAGAAGGGAGGAGATGGGGTGCAAGGGGGTGAGGGGGAGGGCGCGTGGAGGTGGTGGGAGGTGGGGCACAAGGGGGTGAGGGGGAGGGCGCATGGAGGTGGGGGGAGGTGGTGAGGGAAAGGGAGGGGGTTTGCGGGGGATGGTGGTGAGGGGAGGGGAGGGGGCTTGCAGGGGTGAGTGGTGAGGGGAAGGGAGGGGCTTTGCGGGGGTGAGGGGGAGGGCGCATGGAGGTGGTGGGAGGTGGGGCGCAAGGGGATGAGGGGGAGGGCGCATGGAGGTGGGGGAAGGGCACATGGAGGTGGAGGGAGGTGGGCCGCAAGGGGGTGAGGGGGAGGGCGCATGGAGGTGGGGGGAGGTGGTGAGGGAAGGGGAGGGGGTTTGCGGGGGATGGTGGTGAGGGGAGGGGAGGGGGCTTGCGGGGGTGAGTGGTGAGGGGAGGGGAGGGGGCTTGCGGGGGTGAGTGGTGAGGGGAGGGGAGGGGCTTTGCGGGAGTGAGGGGGAGGGCGCATGCAGGTGGTGGGAGGTGGGGCGCAAGGGGATGAGGGGGAGGGCGCATGGAGGTGGGGGGAGGGCGCATGGAGGTGGAGGGAGGTGGGCCGCAAGGGGGTGAGGGGGAGGGCGCATGGAGGTGGGGGGAGGTGGTGAGGGAAAGGGAGGGGGTTTGCGGGGGATGGTGGTGAGGGGAGTGGAGGGGGCTTGCGGGGGTGAGTGGTGAGGGGAGGGGAGGCGCTTTGCGGGAGTGAGGGGGAGGGCGCATGGAGGTGGTGGGAGGTGGGCCGCAAGGGGGTGAGGGGGAGGGCGCATGGAGGTGGGGGGAGGTGGTGAGGGAAAGGGAGGGGGTTTGCGCGGGATGGTGGTGAGGGGAGGGGAGTGGGCTTGCGGGGGTGAGTGGTGAGGGGAAGGGAGGGGCTTGGCGGGAGTGAGGGGGAGGGCGCATGGAGGTGGTGGGAGGTGGGGCGCAAGGGGATGAGGGGGAGGGCGCATGGAGGTGGGGGGAGGGCGCATGGAGGTGGAGGGAGGTGGGCAGCAAGGGGGTGAGGGGGAGGGCGCATGGAGGTGGGGGGAGGTGGTGAGGGAAAGGGAGGGAGTTTGCGGGGGATGGTGGTGAGGGGAGGGGAGGGGGCTTGCGGGGGTGAGTGGTGAGGGGAGGGGAGGGTTTTTGCGGGAGTGAGGGGGAGGGCGCATGGAGGTGGTGGGAGGTGGGCCGCAAGGGGGTGAGGGGGAGGGCGCATGGGGTGGGGGGAGGTGGTGAGGGAAAGGGAGGGGGTTTGCGGGGGATGGTGGTGAGGGGAGGGGAGGGGGCTTGCGGGGGTGAGTGGTGAGGGGAAGGGAGGGGCTTGGCGGGGGTGAGAGGTGAGGGGAGGAGAGAGAGGGAAGGGGAGATAGAGAGGAAGAGAGAGAGGCATATGGAGGCTCTACAGTGAAGAGCGCCTTAGTTATAAATTTATTGATGATAGATGTACAATTCATGATTTCTCAAATGGTAATGTTATTATTTATTTTGGCATTTTATGTCCTGGGCTACATAAGCTCATAGACTATGCAGAATCTGTGAAGAATTCAACATGTGAAGTTCAAGATTCTTAGGCTATCTTAGATGCAAACCTTTGGCATGCACACTTTGGTCATCTAAATTTTGCTAGCTTGATATATTTGCAAAAATCTAAAAGGGTTTCCTCTTTTCCTAAACTTGAAACACTTGGTAAACAAGTCTCTCAATGTTGTGTTTTCGGAAAAAATGTAGCTTTCCTCATTCTTAAAAGATGGCTCAATATGAGCTACTTAGAAATTTCCCCTTATTCATAGTGGTCTATAGTCTTATGTAGACACCTTCTATTTGGAACTACCTTTACTTCACGACTTTTATTGATGATTTTTCTACGAATTCATGGTTCTAGCCAATATAGTGACACATTATAGAGTTTTTGGGCCTTGAAGACTTCAAACCTATTGCCATTTCTATTGAAACAGGTTTAATGTTTAGTATTCATGATGTTAGAGATGCATTTGATGTTGTTCTCTATCAACATGTGTTGGATGCTTCATTTGCGTATGCATAACTTCGCCTCATATTTAGTTTTATGTGTCTCAGATGAACAGGTTTATGCATTGGCTAGGTTTAAAGTATTGGGAGGCAGTTAAGTACATCTCCTACTTGAGTAGTACTTGGCTAGTTGGATTGTTTTGTCCGAAGCAGGGATCACTATTGCAAGATTCACATGCCTTTTTGTGACTTTGGCTAGGTTGCTTTATGAAACTCATTTGGACACTATTAGTTTTGCTTCACGCTTGGTAGTTCATGCATATATTGGTTGAGCAAGAAGCAACCTATAGTGGCCTCTTCTAGCTGTTAGGCTGAGTATAGGGCAATGTTCACAGCAAATGTTGAGCATGTATGGGTCATATGCCTTTTGGCTAATTTGGGTGTTAGTAAATCTTCTTCCACCGCTATCTTCACTAATAGTGAGAGCACATTAGCAGTTGCAATGAACTATGTGTTCCATGCTTGCATAAAGCACATTAAGATACACTATCATTATGTTAGGGAGATTTTCTCTACTAAGGAGAGCATTTTGGAAAATGTGCCCATATAGGATAACACTGTAGATCTTTTTACAAAGGCTCTACCTCAAGAGAACTTTGAAGATTTTTGCAAAGCTTTGGGATTACTTCCTTTTGAGCATTTATCTCTTTCCACAGCATCACACTTCCTTATAAATGAGTGCTAACTACTTGTTCATTGCATAGCTCCTAAGTGGGATTTCTTGATATATTTATGTAGTCATGTGTGTCAACACACTTTGGAACATCACGGGCTTGTATATACCCCCATAACCCTAACAAGTTACTTATTCTTGTATATTTCTTCATAATAAATTCAGTAGTGTGTGTTTTGCTCCAAGCTTCTTCTTCTTCTTTCTGTTGTTCATGTTCTTTCGTAGACCTCAAACTCCAACAATAGAGTATAGGTAATTATAGATAAATCATAAATTTTGGCCAATTTAGAATGTCAAATTCTAAAGCTTAAAAAGGTGCAAAAGGAGCTATCAAAATTAGCAGAATCAAAAGACATCATAGTGTTCAATAAAGAGATGCCATTTTTCTAGACCATCACTTCTTACTTCACCAAATTTGCCAAAGGTACTTTGAAAGCCAAGCGGGATACTCTCAAATAATCAAAGAGCAATTTTTAGAATGAACTTGAGAGTACGGTGTGGAAATTAAATGCATTTTTTATGAATTTTTATAGGATATTGACCATAGTATGCACCCTCCATCAGAATAAGATAATGAGTTGTAAAGTCTATTCATGTAGTGCTCGGATCCATCATGCGTTCTGGTGTGAGGCTTGCGCTAATGCAAATATACAAGTAGCAATCCCTTGACTCTTAGACTTCCCAATAACATAACTATAGAATGCCATATAACTATTGTATGGAAGATCATTTGGTGATTGTCTCAAAATTGTACTATTATTCAGATATGTGTGAATGGAATATAGACTATGTCTCTACAAAATTTTACTTGTCTCTAAGTAATTTACAAGTAACTATCTATTCTTTTGTCTAAGTTAGTTTTCATTCTTTGAAAGTATCTACTGTAGTATACGGTTACGGAATAGAAATGCACTGAGATAATCTTGATTATTTGAGTTTCCTAGACTCTAGTTTCTCTAGAGTTACATTAGCAAACATAGATATAATGAGATAAATTAAACAGGTGGGCAATGTATGTGACCTACAAGGAGGGTGCAACATGCAAAGTATACTATAAAAAATTAAATCCCAAAATTAGATAAAATATCTGAAAGATAGTTTGTGCAAACAGTTCATTTCACCCTTCGTTCACTTACTTCCATTCAATACATAATGCTAAATGAGAAGAAATGATCCACGATGCTTCAGACGTTATGGCCCACATCATAATCGTCCATTGATGGACCATTGTAAATTTAGTGCGTGAAGTTATATGTTCAGAGAATAAATTTGTGTGTGGAAAAGTAATGGATCAAATGGAGTTTAGATTCAGTGCCTTCAGATGTACGATAGAATCTACTGGACTTTGCACAAAGCTTTTGTCAACCGTGTGGGAGTTCATCCACTTCTAGTTCAATTTCGGTATTATCTATGTTGCATAAATGGTATTAGATCATTCGATTGATCCAAACAAAATGTGCAAAATAGTTTATTAATGAGTTTTCGCTTATATAATATCGGCTACTTATTATCAATACATCGAGGTACAATAAAGTGTTTGCAGATTTAAACACAAGTTTCCTTGAAGCACAATCTTCAATTCAAATTTTATATCCGTATCTTACTTTATCTAGCACATATCGACTATACAACGTTGGCAAGAGTGGCAAAATGCGCGGTTTTAGGCTAATAACGATAAACAATAGAGAAGTTCTAGGGTCTAGAATTATAACAATAAAAGAGGGATGTTCATGATGCTCCAAAATCTGAGTGATTCAATGTTTGTTCACATACAATATCTATTTACAATCAGTGATGTGTTTTTTAATGTTGAAGATGGTATATGCAACATAGATAAGGGCTAGTAAAAACACTTAAAATGTATTTATTATAATATTAAACTCAGAAAAGCGAGAGCTATTATGTTTTAAGGTTAAACACTCAAATGGGATCAGCAAACTCTCATAAGGAACATGAAGTTTTTTTTACTGATACTATCAATGGTCGCAAAGATGGTTTCATTTAGAAAACATTCATCACATCTGTTCTTATGCGAGGATACCTACGGTTTATTGTTCATCAACGCAGAGGCACAAAACTGTGAAAATTATTAGGATCCTCTATTAGAGGAATAAGAGAAAGGACGGGAATTGTAAGAGGAAGATGAGGGAGAAAAATAAAAGAAATGATTTAGATTTAGCGTTTGGATCCCCACATTTATGAGATAGAGATACATATAAAGAAAGTGTAAAAGAACCTAATAAAAAGTTAAATACAAAAAGAGTGCAACATCCGAATTCGATTATAAAAATATTTGATTCCCAAAATTAGATCAGATATCTGAAAGATAGTTGGTGCAAACAGTTCATTTTACGCTTCGTTCATTTACTCCCATTCAAGATATCATGTTAAATGACAAGAAATGATTCATGATGCATCACACGTTATGTCCCACATTATGAGAGTCGTCCATTGATCGACCATTCTAAATTTCGTACGTGAAGATATATGTGACGAAGATAGTAACAATATATATATATATATATATATATATATATATATATATATATATATATATATATATATATATATATATATATATATATATATATATATATATATATATATATATATAGAGAGAGAGAGAGAGAGAGAGAGAGAGAGAGAGAGAGAGAGAGAGCGATACACATAGATATGTGTGTGTGTGTGTGCTCGTATGTGTGTTATTCTTTGTGTTTTTGCCTAAAACTAGGGACACCACAACCTATATTATGGCTATGAATGAACTGTAGGTTCAGAAAAGCAAATACATGCATAGGTAAGGGTTTCCAAAAAGTTAAGCATGTGTATGGGGGAATTCAAATTGGGATATCGGACGAAAACGGTCCCTTATACATGTGATTTCAACATTTATGGAGGTTGTAACCACTAGATGGTCCAATTACAGTAGCATATCCCCTCAAATCTCAACTATCTTAATCCCCGTCCAGGTTTCATAGGGTTTCATGCATTAAACTTTTCATGCATGTAGTCTGGTTTGCATTAAGATCCATCATACATCTGCAATTTCGTTGAGGTCATATTGCTTGCACGTCCACTCCGATATATCTAGTATTGCTTCCATTTGGAGTTATGTTTTCCTACCTTGGGCTTATCTTGTCCGTGTGTGTGTGTGTATCTGATCCCTCCGTCTCTCACTATGCATATATTTTTTTGCAAAGTTTTGTTAGATGTCCCCTTTACTTCTCTTGCAACGAACCAAATTTGTACAAGTTTTAGATGATATGAGAAATAAATATGCTCTAAATATTTCTTAGCATTACCCTTGGATCATGTTCTTCATTAATCTTGCATATTTTATAGTTCACATCTCATTCTAGAAATTTCAATCTACTTCTGATATAGTGCATTGAGAAGGCCTCGAAGCGCATGCTATGTGTGAGAAAGTATTTGATGAACGTTATTGCGGAATAGAGCTTTGGAATAAAGATGGAAAATCACAGTTTAATATGTAGTGGTGAAGATATTAGACAATCAATTTATGTGTGGAAAAGTATCGGATCAAATGGAGTTTAGATTAAGTTCCTTGACATGTAGGATAGAATCTAGTTGCGTTTGCAAAAAGATTTTGTCAAGAGTGTCAAAGTTCATCTTTTTCTACTTCTATTTTGCTGTTATCTATCTTATATAAATGGTATTAGATAATTTGTTTTTTCTTTTTAAAGGAAGTTCGGCAAAGCCTTTTGTACCAAACTATAATTGATATAAATTATATTTATACAAGTGAATGAGCTTAGCACCCATGGGACCCCCCATATCCCATAAAGCAAGTGCTACTTATAGATTACTCGAGAATTTTACAAAGAAAATTGATAACCCTCTTGTCCCTCTCATGTGGTTCCCACTTGGATTTGATCTTCTTGCTCTCTAGGAAGAACACTCTATGATGTCTTCTTACAATTGGAAATTATTTTGCCTAAAAGGAAAAGAGATTTTTTGATCGACCATTCTTTAGGAGGGCTTCCAAAATTGGCTACAACACCTCTCATTCCATACTTTCCATGGAGTCTTCTCTCTTATAGCATTCCACACTACTGAGTAACATCTGATTGCTTCACCCAACAAAGCTTGCTTCTAGTTTATTTGCCCCTGTAACAACATGATTCTCTCAAGCGCGTGCCTGATGGATATTGATTTGGCGCTGGAATAGATATGATGTCCCATGTCTTCCATACCAGGAAGGCATCGTTTGCACCATTGGGGTTTAGAGTTCCCGCTTATAAAATATAGGCTACTTATTTAACCGTACTTTGAGGTACATTAAAATGTTTTGCGAGATAAAGGCAAGTTTCATTCAAGCACACTCTTGAATGTAAAGGTTATGTCCGTATCTGACTTCATCTAGCACATATCGACTATACAACGTTGGCAAAGGTGGTAATGTGCGTGGTTGTAGGCTAGTCATGATAAACAATAGAGAGGTTCTAGGTTTTAGAATGATAACAAGAATATGACTGAAGATGCTATATCGAACATAGACACGGTCTAGCAAAACACTTGAAATTTTTTTATGATAGTATTAAACTTAAAAACGGGGGAGCTATTATGTTTTAAGACAAAAAAATCGGATCAATTAGGATCAGAAAACTCTCATAAGGAACATGAAGTTTTTGATAACTCATATTTTGAATGATCACAAGGATGACTTCGTTTGGAAATCATTCATCACATTCGTTCTTGTGGGAGGATACCAACAGTTTCGTGTTCATTAATGCAGAGGCAAACCAATCTTGGGAAACGAGTTAATCTTGCTTTAGAAGCAAAAAGAAATAGATACTTTGATCATGATGAGTGTCCTATAAAAAGTGACGGATTCAAATGTACACAATACACGGTTGTAGAAAATATTTGCTGCAATAACAGGTCACACAGTGCGTTTTCTTAATTAAATATCATAAAATACATCTCAAGATCATTTTAGGAGCAGAAATAATGCCACCCCAGAAGTTTTATAGGTTGCAAATGGTTTCTTCAAAGATATTTACAAGAGTAGTTGCTTGCTGGATGTGCCATATGTTCCAACCGTAGCGAAAACTATAATTTAATCTTTTGAAGCTTTTGAAAGAGAACAAAGCTAGAGAGCACCACGGAGGAGGATATATTAAATACTTAAAGTATAGCATACCTTTGCTACAAGCTTCATGAATAAAACATGCACACATAGAGAATTGACTTCGAAATAACCATGCAGCCGCGTCCTAGCACATAAAACTCAAACACGAGTTTTACATTATCCATCCTCTACCTCCTAAGATGGCAAGTGCCTATGTGGATGCCACATTATATCCTAGTTAGGGCTGATTCACACCGATAAACAATAAACTTTGACATTTGGTTGGGAATTGAACTCAAGACCTCCCAACTAGGAGTTATTGGACTAACCACTTGCCCCAAAAGCTACGGTAACCACTTGTCCCAAAAGCCATGACTGGCATTAAGCTCCATCATACATATGCACTTTCATTGAGATCATATTGCTTGTAGTCTATATCTGTTCACGTTGAGTCCAACGTATCTAGTATTGCTTCCATTTCGCGTTATGCTTTCGTACCTTGCGCTTATACTGTGCGTGTGTGTGTGTATTTGATCCCTCGTGCTCTCACATTGCATCTATTCTTCTGCAAAGCTTTGTTAGATGTCCCATTTGATTCGCTTACAAGGAAGCAAATTTGTACAATTTTTAGATGAGTGTCCTATAAAAAGTGACGGATGGAAATGTACACAATAAATGGTTGTAGAAAATATTTGCTCCAATGACATGTCACACAATGTGTTTTCGTAATTAAATAGCATAAACATACATCTAAATATCATTTCAGGAGCAGAAATAATACCACTCCAAAAGTTTTAAAGGTTACAAATGTTTTCTCCTAAAACTTGTACAAGAAGGGTTGCTTTCTGGATGTGCCTTATCTTCCAACCGTAGCGAAAACTATAATTTAATCTTTTGAAGCTTTTCAAAGAGGAAATAAATTTAGATAGCACCATGAAGGAGAATTAATTAAATTACTAAGTTACAGAATACCTTTGCTACAAGCTTCATGCATAAAACAGGCACACATAGAGAATCGACTTCGAACTCCCCATGCAGCCACGTCCGAGGAGATAAGACTCACACATGACTTTTATGTGATCCATCCTCTACCTCCTAAGATGACAAGTACCTGTATGGATGACACTAGTTATCCTACTCAGGGATGATTCATATGCGTAGACTATAAAATGTGACATTTTGTTGGAATTGAACTGATTATGATGGACTAACCACTTGACCCAAAAGCCATGGTAATCCTTTCTCTTATTGTAAGGTTCATCCACCTCTTTCTAGGATTATGTGACATTCCTTCCCCTGTTCATTGATCATAGTCCTCAATGCCTACTTATGGAGACTCTTTATAGCTTGTTGGTCCTCTTCCCAAGGTTGAGCACTTCCACCAGACTCAAATTTCAAGGCATGGGCCTAATTTGGACCTGTCAAACCCCTCCTTTGCTGCCCAAGTGCCCATGCGCTTTCATTTATGGACAATTTCATAATGACCCATGATCAATTTCTTCCAAAGTGCCCACATTTGAGGATCTTTACCCCATGTTGTGCTAGTTCCTCAACTAGATACTCATACAAATGTTGCATCCTTTTGCTACAATTAGATTCCATTGCTAGTGTCTCCTTGAGGGAAAGAAAATGTGCAATATATTCCACTATTAGAGTTTTTTTCATTATAAGGCATGGACAGAGTTTATATACTCTTTTTATTGTCTAGATAGGAGTGGCATTATCTTATCAAAGACAACATGAGGGCTAGATAGTGAGTGGTTAAATTAAGACTTTATTGAAGACTCTAGAGAGAAGCGGTTATGTGTACTTCCAATGGTGTTCCATTGATATTAGTGAGACTTGACATATATTTTAAGATTTTCTTGGAGAAAGGGATAACTCTGACCTCTTGGCTTACCAAACTCTTAGTTCATGCTTCATAATAAAGATGATCATTGAGCATCAATTAGTAGGTTGAGCACATATTGATTATTGGAATATGTTTACGGAATTCCCTTGGATTCACATGGAAACGATGGGGAGGAGAAAATAACAGGGCTTGCACTCGTTCAATTAACTCTATTGCAATATAACGTAGTACAATATTAAGGATGAAAACCAAGGACTTATTTCTTAGTCAAATGTAGAGATTTCATTCTACTAGCAAGGAGTTTTTATAAGCTGGATGAAGGATTAATTAGGACACAAAGGAGCTTAAAAGTACCATTACTTGTGAGTATGCTCAGGGTTCGGAAGACCTAGAGTGGCATGAGGGCAGGTCTATCATTTTTTATCTAGAAGGGCTTTGAGTCACTTTATTATGGGATTCTTTTTACCACTCAAAGGATTACATGGTTTATTATCTCCATTATATTTTGGTGAAGTTTAGTAAACTTTACACTCATACGTTATCACTCACTTTATAACTCCATAGAGGAAGAACTACATGAATATATGTCTCTTTAGTGACACTAGATGTTATTGGAGTGATAGCTTCGAGGCAACATATTGTGGGTGTAACACCCGTGTAGTGCTCTCTCTCTCTCTCTCTCTCTCTCTCTCTCTCTCTCTCTCTCTCTCTCTCTCTCTCTCTCTCTCTCTCTCTCTCTCTCTCTCTCTCTCTCTCTCTCTCCCTCCCTCCCCCCCCCACCCCCACAACCCCCACTTCCCCTGCATCGTTTCCATCGCGACCCCTTTAAACCACTCCCCCCACCACCCCCGCTCTTCTCTCTCTCTCTCTCTCTCTCTCTCTCTCTCTCTCTCTCTCTCTCTCTCTCTCTCTCTCTCTCTCTCTCTCTCTATCTCTCTCTCTCTCTCTCTCTCTCTCTCTCTCTCTCTCTCTCTCTCTCTCTCTCTCTCTCTCTTTCTCTCTCTATTTCTATCTCTCTCTCCCCCCTCCTCTGCAACCCCCACTCCCCCACATATTTTCCCCCTGTGACCCCCCCTCAGACCACTCCCCCCGCCACCCTCTCTCTCTCTCTCTCTCTCTCTCTCTCTCTCTCTCTCTCTCTCTCTCTCTCTCTCTCTCTCTCTCTCTCTCTCTCTCTCTCTCTCTCTCTCTCTCTCTCTCTCTCTCTCTCTCTCTCTCTCTCTCTCTCTCTCTCTCTCTCTCTCTCTCTCTCTCTCTCTCTCTCTCTCCCCCTCCCTCCCTCCCTCCCTCCCTCCCTCCCTCCCTCTCTCTCTCTCTCTCTCTCTCTCTCTCTCTCTCTCTCTCTCTCTCTCTCTCTCTCTCTCTCTCTCTCTCTCTCTCCCTCCCTCCCTCCCTCCCTCCCTCCCTCCCTCCCTCCCTCCCTCCCTCCCTCCCTCCCTCCCTCCCTCCCTCCCTCCCTCCCTCCCTCCCTCCCTCCCTCCCTCCCTCCCTCCCTCCCTCCCTCCCTCCCTCCCTCACTACAAGGAATACGGGCGTGTAGCGATGGTTAACGCGACAGAATTTCGTCGCTATAAAATTGCAACTTGCGTCGGAATTACCGTCGAGCGCGGACCGTTGATTATACGATGCAAAAAACGATGGTATTTGCGACGGTATTTGCCTAACGTCGCTTAAACGACGCTTGTCAAAGGCGTCGCTTAAGCGACGCTTGTTAGCGTCGCATAAGCGACGCCTTTGACAAGCGTCGTTTAAGCGACGGTCCATTATGTGATGGTCCATTATGCGACGGTCCACACTGTCGCTTATACAACGACGCGTTGCATCGCTTATACGACGATCTGTTGACGGACAAAAATTAAAACGTTGGAGGCTGTGCAATCGGCATTTTCACACATCCGATCGAAGAGCTCTCCAACGTTCGCAATTGCGCTGCGCTTACGAGCTGAAGCAAGTATATGCAGAATTGTTGTTTTGCTTAAGCTCTCTGTTATTGTCTCCCTCTGTCTTTGTTTCTCTCTTTCTACATCTTTCTCTCTTTGAATTTTCTCTCTGTCTCTCTAGATTTCTCTCTCTCTAGATCTCTCTCTCTCTAGATCTCACTCTCTCTCTCTCTAGATCTCTCTCTCTCTCTAGATCTCTCTCTCTCTAGATCTCTCTCTCTCTCTCTCTCTCTCTCTCTCTCTCTCTCTCTCTCTCTCTCTTCTCTCTCTTTATTGCAGGTTATTCAAGAAGCTAACCAAGCAAAAACTATGGATCACAATTGTAAGTACAATTTCTATTATTTGTAGATCATTTGAATTGTGTTATTTTCATTACGTACCATACTCACACTTATTGATATGCACTCATACACTTATACATGATGAAGAAGCACACACACATGCATATACCTACATATACACATATACATGCACATACACACACATACACATAGAGTTATACATATACACACACATACACAAGAACATGCACATATTGATACATACATATACACTTATACATGCACATGCATATACATACATATACGCACACATACACATGCACATATACACATATACATGCACATACACACACATACACATAGAGTTATACATATACATGCATACACATATACACACATACACATGCACATGCACATACTCATACACACATATACACTTATACATGCACATGCACATACATACATATACACACACATACACATGCACATACATACATATACACACACATACATATACACTTAGGTACACACATATGAATGAATTATATAATTCAAGTATTAAAACACATGCTTAATATAAACAATAATAACAATCAATAGAACAAAACTCTTCATTACTTAATACCATACACACAATTCAAAACATGACTGAAATGAAAAATATATAGATAAATATATATATATATATATATCAATGTAAATACATATAATCCAATGTTATAATCAACGTCTAAAATCCTAATCATCATCATCTTGATCATCATCATCATCAGCAATATCATGATCATCCTGATCTTCCTCATCCTCATCCTCATGATCACCCTGTGATGATCGAGATCGTCCCTCCTGTGTCTGTCTCTCCACCTCATCCATATTTGTCTCCCCATAATACTCCTATATTACATATAACAAACATAAATCAATAAAATAATTAAAACATTCATAACAACAAAATAATTATATAAAATTTAAAAATACTCACAAAGGCATCAAGATGATCTTGTATATACTCGCTCAAACGCCGATATCCAAAATGTGTAGCATACTCGATCTCGTGTTTCGTAGGATATCGGCCATAATCCTTTCGCTGCAATGAAACAAATAAAAAACATTAGTTGCTTGCATTTTAACTAAAATAAAAAATATACTCACAATAACACATATACTTACAAACGTAGCTACAAAACCATTATGGCCCATTTGGCCTAAGTGCGATGTGTGGCCCGACTCCACTCTCTTCTTTGCAGCAGCCTGTTTATTCAAGGAAAAAAATACATAAATTAAATTAAAAAATTACTAAAATATCTAAAAATTATAAATATAAACTACTAATTTTTGTACCTTCTGCTGAGGAAATGACTCCTGAAGACGTAGCTGTCTACGAAAAAACTGCCACGACTCAGGTGGTATGTTCGCTCGCCTCTTTTGTTTTCGACCATACAATATCTCCTGTTAATTTAATCTCAAACAGAAAAAAAAGTCAGAATACATACACATATATACACACACATACACATACACATACACATACACACATACACATATACATGCAAACATATACACATGCATATATGTATACATACACACATATACATACATATAACATAAACACACATATACATATCGACATATATACGTACACACACATGCATGCATATACACTCATTCAGATAAAATACATGCATTTATCCCACAATAATGTGTAGTTGTGTATATGTGAATATGTGTGTATGTGTAAATGTGTATATGTGAATATGTGTGTATGTGTAAATATGTATATGTGGATTTTTTGTTTATGTTGATAAGCAAATTATTAATATCAAATACCATTATTTGTAGATTCTGATCAATCAGATGGAACTCCACCACCGTCTTGTCTGAGGTGTAATGAGGTTTTGTTTACATGTAGGCACGCATATGGGTGAGATGTCAGTGTGCACCATTGGCAGAAAGCATATACAAGGGAGCATTATCAACAAATTATGTGAATTATTCAAAGGAGAAAATCCTATTTGAGTTAATTCATGTGCGGACAGATAATCTTATATCTCTTTTCATTAGAAAATCGTTGAGTGTCAGTAGCAAGGTTGTGGGTTTACAACGTGGACCCATCAACAAAGGAGAAGCATATACAAGGGACCATTAGCAGCAAATTATATGAATTATTCACAGGAGGAAAACCTATTTGAGTTAAATCATGTGCAGACAGATAAGCTTATATCTCTTTTCATGAGAAAATCGTTGAGTGTCAGGAGAAAGGTTGTGGGTTTACAACATGGGCCCATCAACAAAGGAGAAGCATATACAAGGTGAGTAGGTCGGAAATCTACTGAATGACTCAAATGTAAGTAATGAGTTCTCTATTGTTGTTAACAAAGCTTGACATCACCATCTGATGACCATAGTCATCACTTATTTTGTTAATCATGTTGCAACCAGGAAGCGGAGATTTGACAAAGACGACGAGAGTTTGAGTTAAAGAAGTTTATTCCCAAAGGAGATTTGGCAAACTTCTGTCCTCTGGGAATAAACTTCTTTAACTCAAACTCTCGTCGTCTTTGTCAAATCTCCGCCTCCTGGTTGCAACATGATTAACAAAATAAGTGATGACTATGGTCATCAAATGGTGATGTCAAGCTTTGTTAACAACAATAGAGAACTCATTATCTACATTTGAGTCATTCACTATATTTTCGACCTACACACCTTGTATATGCTTCTCCTTTGTTGATGGGCCCACGTTGTAAACCCACAACCTTTCTACTGTCACTCAACGATTTTCTCATGAAAAGAGATATAAGCTTATCTGTCTGCACATGATTTAACTCAAATAGATTTTTCTCCTGTGAATAATTCACATAATTTGTTGCTAATGGTCCCTTGTATATGCTTCTCCTTTGTTGATGGGCCCACGTTGTAAACCCACAACCTTTCTACTGACACTCAACGATTTTCTAATGAAAAAAGATATAAGCTTATCTGTCCGCAGATGAATTAACTCAAAGAGGATTTTCTCCTCTGATTAATTTACATAATACAATGGTGACCTGGATGAGCAAAGAGAGTTAATGATAGGTTGTGAACAAAAGGTAATTTTATTAAAATATATATTTTATTTTTTTCATATATGTATGTTAGTTTCTATTTACTAATTGAATTTATTTTGCAGGCTCGAATGTTCACTAATATGTGGGCTTTTGGACATCATATTAGAATCAAAGCCATTGATTCTTTACGTAAAACAGAGGATTCTAGTATTGTTGCTTGTTTCAAGCAACTATCACGTGCTAGCTCAAAAGACACGAACCTTATAGATAGCGAACTTGGTTACGTAGGAACTATTGTTGGTATCTACGAAATTTCATTTCGTACATTCAAACAGGTAGAAAAAAGTTTATATATTTTTTTTAGAGTTAGTTATTTTTTTAAGCACCTAATAATGGGACGTTTTTGTTGTTATAAATTTTGATAGGTCATTTCGAAGGTTGACTCGTATCGAGCGGAGTATAAAGGTAGTAATTCTACAATAAGAAAGGAATTATCTGGGTTTTGGGCAATTGATTCTTCCAAGGTAATGCGATCTACTAAAGAACCATATATTCTTCCTAGGCATATTGAACAAGCATTTTTTTATAAAAACCCAGATGCTCATCCTTGGTGGCAAGTCATTCATGTGCAACCTAGAGGTAGGTCATTGTTTGAACAGTTTATTGTTACAGAGATTGAAGAAAGTCCTCTTGATGATTCAGCATCAGATACTGATACATCAACATCTGGAATAGAAATTAGACTCATTATACGTGATAATGATACTAATCTTTTTGATGAAGAGGATAATTCTCTACATGCTGATTCTACTGATGAGGAAGAGGAATTACCAGAAATAGATATTAATCCACCAATAGATGATGTGATTCATGAGAACATAGATTTAACAATAGAAGAAATAAATAAAATCAATAAGGATAATGAAGATGAGACTATATTGATGTCTTACCAAAATGATGGCAATAATGAAAACATATGAGCAGATTAGATAGTAACTTGAAGCTTCTGAATGGATATCAGATAATAGGTTTTTTTTATTAACTTAAATAACGATGAATCCTACTAGAGAGATGAAATCATGTTCTTCTAAGTTAGAACATGAAGCTCGGGGGTATGCCTAATTATTTTATATATAGCTTTATCTTCGAGGAGTAAATTTTTATCATGTATGTATGCATATGTGTGTGTATTCATGTGTATTATATGTATACATATATTAGTATGCATATATATGTATTTCATGTATATGTATGTGTTTGCATGTGTGTGATATATGTATACATGTATTCATGTACGTAATATATGCAAGTGTTTATAATTGTGTACATGTATATATGTATATGTGTCTATGTGTAAATATGTACATGTAAATATATAAGCATGTATATATATGTTTATGTGTGCATGTAGGCATGTACATGTATGTGTAAATATGTACATGTAAATATGTTAGTATGTATATATATATTTATGTGTGCATTTAGGCATGTATGTGTGAAGCATAATATATCTACTCCATTTTATATTTATGTATCCTATCTACATGATGTGTATATATCTTTACATATATTATGAATCATGATCCTCGTTGATTCGAGTAGCTATATATAGAGGCATAAGGTTGGGAGGAGAGACATCTCTCTAGTAGGACGTCGGAGGTGTACATATACTTCAAACATATGGCTAAAAGGTTGAATTAGAGTTTTTAAATTAGAGATTTCAAAACCCTAATATCGAGATTAGTGCTCTCTGTCTTTCTCTCTCTCTCTCTCTCTCTCTCTCTCTCTCTCTCTCTCTCTCTCTCTCTCTCTCTCTCTCTCTCTCTCTCCCTCTCTCTCTCATATACATACATACCGTGCATTGTCACGACGATGCACCATAAGTGTCCGCATCTCTTTTAAACACCATTTAAGAGACCACCCTGTCCCAAACTCCGTCTCAAGTGAACTGAGCACGTACTTTTTATCCCTCTCATCATGCTCACTACAAAAATAAAAGACATAATATAAATAAAACATAAGATATATATTTCAATTTATATGTAAAACTTTTACTTACTTCCACGGTAAGTGGATAAAGCGCAGGTAAGAGTCGCATAGTGCACGCATTCTCCTCTTGAACTCCAATCCATTTCCTATGTATACAATATTCCCCTCTGGCTCTATGTCGCACTCTAGTCCTAACGTGCCTATGCATGTCCTCATAGGCAACGTCTCTGCTCTGCTATCACGTGCTCGAGGTGGTATAGATGTCCTGGAAATAGATAGATAGAAATAAGGAAAAATATGTGCTATAATATCATTAAAAAAATTTATGAAAAAAAACATACCTATGAGCAGATAGCTCTCTTCCTGCATGTGGATCCGCAGAAGAGCCCTCGTCTGATCGCGTAATCATCTAGATCGTATAATCCAGTTCCTCATCGGACATCTCTGTGTAGTCCCGCATTATGGCCCCTAGAGTATCTGACGGAACTCTTGCTCTCATAAGACTTTTTATGAGAGTGAGTTTCGCCTTTCTCTCTTTACTGGGATCCATAATACATAACATATAAAACAAAATGGTTAGAAATCAATATATATATACGTGTATGTGTGTGTATGCATGTGTATGTGTGTGCATGCATGTGTATGTGTGTGTATGCATCATTATGTGTGTATGTGTGTAGGTATATGTGTGTGTTGTCTATGTGTATGTGTGTGTGTCTATGAGTGTGTATGTGTTTATGTATATGTATGTATCTACGTGTGTGTATGTATCTATGTGTGTATGTGTATGCATGTATGTATGCATATGTGTGTGTATGCATATGTATGTGTGTGTATGCATCATTATGTGTGTCTATGTATGCATTTGTACATGTGTATGCATCATTGCATGTGCATGTGTCTATGTGTGTATGTGTGTGTATATGTGTGTGTGTCTATGTGTATGTGTGTGTGTTTATGAGTGTGTATGTGTTTATGTGTATGTATGTATCTATGTGTGTCTATGTGTCTAAGTGTGTATGTGTATGCATGTATGTATGCATATGTATGTGTATGCATATGTATGTGTGTGTATGCATTATTATTTGTGTCTATGTATGCATGTGTATGTGTGTATGCATCATTACGTGTGTATGTATCTATGTGTGTATGTGTGTGTACATGTGTTTGTATGTGTGTATGCATGTGTGTGTATGCATGTGTATGTGTATATGTGTATATGTGTGTGTATATGTGTGTATGCATGTGTGTGTGTATATGTGTGTATATGTTTGTATGCATGTGTGTGTATGCATATGTGGAAGGTTGTGGGTGGTGTGGGTGGAGTGGTGGGAGCTTGTGGGTGGTGCGTGAGATGTGGGTGGAGTTGTGGGAGGTTGCGGGTGGTGTGGGAGTTGTGGGTGGAGTGGTGGGAGGTTGTGGGGGGTGTGGGAGGTGTGGGTGGAGTGGTGGGAGGTTGTGGGTGGTGTAGGAGGTATGGGTGGAGTGGTCGGAGGTTGTGGGTGGTGTGGGAGGTTTGGGTGAAGTGATGGGAGGTTGTGGGCGGTGTGGGAGGTGTGGGTGGAGTGGTGGGAGGTTGTGGGTGGTGCGGGAGGTGTGGGGGGAGGTAGTGGGTGGTGTGGGAGGTACGGGTGGGGGGTTGGGAGGTTCTGGGGGGTGTGGGAGGTGCAGGTGGCGAGTGGGAGGTTATCGGTGGTGTGGGAGGTGGGCGTGGAGTGCGGGAGATGTGGGTGGAGTGGTGGGAGGTTGCGGGTGGTGTGGGAGTTGTGGGTGGAGTGGTGGGAGGTTGTGGGGGGTGTGGGAGGTGTGGGTGGAGTGGTGGGAGGTTGTGGGTGGTGCACGAGGTATGGGTGGAGTGGTCAGAGGTTGTGGGTGGTGTGGGAGGCGTGGGTGAAGTGATGGGAGGTTGTGGGCGGTGTGGGAGGTGGGCGTGGAGTGGTGGGAGGTTTTGGGTGGTGCGGGAGGCATGGGTGGAGTGGTGGGAGGTTGTGGGGGGTGTGGGAGGTGTGGAAAGACTCGTGGGAGGTTGTGGGTGGTGCAGGACATGTGGGTGGAGTGGTGGGAGGTTGTGGGTGGTGTGGAAGGTGTGGGTGGAGTGGTGGGAGGTTGTGGGTGGAGTGGTGGGAGGTTGTGGGTGGTGTAGGAGGTAAGGGTGGAGTGGTGGGAGGTTGTGGATGGTGCGGCATATATGGGCGGAGTCGTGGGAGGTTGTGGGTGGTGTGGGAGGTGTGGGTGGAGTGGTGGGAGGTTGTGCGGGGTGTGGGAAGTGTGGGTGGAGTGGTGGGAGGTTGTGGGTGGTGCGTGAGGTGTGGGTGGAGTGGTGGGAGGTTGTGGGTGGTGTGGGAGGTGTGGGTGGAGTGGTGGGAGGTTGTGGGGGGTGTGGGAGGTGTGGGTGGAGTGGTAGGAGGTTGTGGGTGGTGCGGGAGGTGTGGATGGAGTGGTGGGAGGTTGTGGGTGGTGTGGAAGGTGCGAGTTGGGGGTTGGGAGGTTGTGGGGGGTGTGGGAGGTGTGGGTGGAATGGTGGGAGGTTGTGGGTGGTGTGGGAGGTGGGGGTGGAGTGGTGGGAGGTTGTGGGTGTTGTGGGAGGTGTGGGTGGAGTGGTGGGAGGTTGTGGGCATTGTGGGAGGTGTGGGTAGAGGTTTGGGAGGTTATGGGGGGTGTGGGTGGAGTGGTGGGAGTTTTTGGGTGGTGCGGTAGGTGTGGCTTGAGTGGTGGGAGGTTGTAGGGGGTGTGCGAGGTGTGGGTGGAGTAGTGGGAGGTTGTGCGCGGTGTGCTCTGTGCAGTGTGGGTGGAGTGGTGGGACGTTGTGGGTGGTGCAGGAGGTGTGGGTGGAGTGGTGGGAGGTTGGGGGTGGTGTGGGAGGTGTGGGTGGAGTGGTCGGAGGTTGTGGGTGGTGTGGGAAGTGTGGGTGGAGTGGTTGGAGGTTGTGGGAGGTGTCGGGGGTGTGGGAGGTGTGGAGGTTAGTGTGGTGGAAGGAGTGGTGGCTATTTAGGAATTCCTTGTTGAAGATCAATAATTGCAGTGATCTATCCCCGTGACGATGAAATTTCAAAAGATTTCCCAGGCCTATCGGCCAAGGCGATAAACTCATTGAATTCATAAGTGTAGCGCGTGTGCGGCCCAAAACATCTAAGGGCATCACAGACTTGTTATTGCCTCAAAAACGCATTGAATTCATTAGAGTAGCAGGCTGTGAGTGGGTGAGTGAGGGAGGCATGGGGGCTCGGCTCCGGGATGCTAAAGTTGGGGGAAAAGAGGAAGGCATGGGGATTGCAGGAGGCTGTAGGTGGGGGAGACGGAGGCGTGGGGGATGGTTGCAAGAGGCTGTGGGTGGGGGAGTGAGGAATGCATGGGTGTGGGCTGCGCGAGATGGTGGGAGGGGGAGGCGGGGCCGTGGGCGGGGGTAGGAGGAGAGTGTGGGGGGTTGGGCTGTAGGGGAGGGTGAGGTGGGGGTGCGTGTGGGTATAGGAGGGGGAGGTTGAGGTGGTGAGTGGGCAGGGCTGTCAAGGGAGCAACGGGTGGGGTCCAATGGGGATAGCGGATGGGGATAGAGGGAGTAGCGGGCGGGGGGCTGTAGAGGCGAGGGAAAGAGAGGGAGCAGCGGGCAGGGGGGGGCAGCTAGGATAGTGGATAGGGGGGATGGGAGGGGGGAGAGAGAGAGAGAGAGAGAGAGAGAGAGGGAGGGAGGGAGGGAGGGAGGGAGGGAGGGAGGGAGGGAGGGAGGGAGGGAGGCACTACAAGACAAAGGGGGGCGTAGCGACGCCCCCGAATCGGGAAAAAAACGAAAACCGTCGCTTATGCGACGAAACCGTCGCATAAGCGACAGAAAGAATTTCGGATTTTTTTTTTGGCCGAGCCCCGTCGCATAAGCGACGCTAGACCACAAGCGTCGCTAGTAGCGTCGCTAGTAGCGTCGCTGGTTAGCGACGCACTTAGCGACGTTGGCAAACTGTAGAGCGTCGCATATGCGACGCTCTGGAATGTAAAAAAAAAATTCAATTCTCCCGGCACATTTGTGCCGGGCCTTGAACACGAGGAAGAACACAGACCGAGAGAGAGAGAGAGAGAGAGAAAGAAAGAGCGCGCACGAGAGGGAGAGAGAGAAGCGAGACATACACAAGGTATGCGCACACACACACTCACACACACACATTTGTACACACACATATACACGCATAGACACACACACACATACGCAGACACACACACACATACACACAAATACACACATAGACACACATACACACACATAGACGCTCACACACATACACACACATATATACTCACAGACACATACACACATAATGATGCATCCACACACATACACATGCATACACACATAGACACACATATACACACACACACATATGCATACACACACACATAGAGAGACATACACACACATACACATACATGCATACACATACACACATAAACACATACACACACATAGACACATACACACATACACACATAAACACATACAGACTCATAGGTACATACACATACACATAGACACACACACATATAGTATATACACACGCATGCACACATAGACACATACACACATACACATGCATACACACACATACACATGCATACACACATACAGACACATATACACACACATACACACACATATATGCATACACACACATAGAGAGACATACACACATAAACACATACATGCATACATTTGCATACATAATGCATATGCATATGCATATAATGTACATACATACTTACATGCATACATAATGCACATGCATAGATACATACACACACACAGATACATACACTGTTACACACATAGACACATACACACACATGAACACATACATACTCATAGATACACAAACATACACATAGACACACACACATACACACACAGACACACATACACATAGACGCGCACACACATACACACACATAGACGCTCACACACATACACACACATATACACACACAGACACATACACACATAATGATGCATCCACACACATACACATGCATACACACATAGACACACATATACACACACACACATATGCATACACACACACATAGAGAGACATACACACACATACACATACATGCATACACATACACACATAAACACATACACACACATAGACACATACACACATAAACACATACACACTCATAGGTACACACACATACACATAGACACACACACATATAGTATATACACACACATGCACATATAGACACATACACACATAGAGACACATATACACACACATACACACACATATACACACACATACACACACATATATGCATACACACACATAGAGAGACATACACACATAAACACATACATGCATACATTTGCATACATAATGCATATGCATATGCATATAATGTACATACATACTTACATGCATACATAATGCACATGCATAGATACATACACACACACAGATACATACACACATAGACACATACACACACATGAACACATACATACTCATAGATACACACACATACACATAGACACACACACATACACACACAGACACACATACACATAGACGCGCACACACATACACACACATACACACACATAGACGCTCACACACATACACACACATATACACACACAGACACATACACACATAATGATGCATCCACACACATACACATGCATACACACATAGAAACACATATACACACACACACACATATACATACACACACACATAGAGAGACATACACACACATACACATACATGCATACACATACACACATAAACACATACACACACATAGACACATACACACATAAACACATACACACTCATAGGTACACACACATACACATAGACACACACACATATAGTATATACACACACATTCACACATAGACACATACACACATACACACATACACATGCATACACACATACAGACACATATACACACACATACACACACATATATGCATACACACACATAGAAAGACATACACACATAAACACATACATGCATACATTTGCATACATAATCCATATGCATATGCATATAATGTACATACATACTTACATGCATACATAATGCACATGCATAGATACATACACACACACAGATACATACACACATAGACACATACACACACATGAACACATACATACTCATAGATACACACACATACACATAGACACACACACATACACACACATACACACATAATGATGCATACACACACATACACATGCATACACACATACAGACACATGTACACACACATACACACATAATGATGCATACACACACATACACATGCATACACACATACAGACACATGTACATACACATTCACACACACATTCACACACATATACATACATGCATACATATTGCATATGCATATGCATACATACATACTTACATGCATATGCATACACACACACATATGCATACATACATACTTACATGCATATGCATACACATGCATATGCATATGCATACATAATGCATATGCATATGCATACATAATGCATATGCATATGCATACATAATGCATATGCATATGCATACATAATGCATATGCATATGCATACATAATGCATATGCATACATAATGCATATGCATACATAATGCATATGCATATGCATACATACATACTTATATGCATACATAATGCACATGCTTACATACACTGTCATAATGTATACACACACACATACACACATGGACACATACACACATAATTATGCATACACACACATACATATGCATACATACATGCATACACATACACACACATAGATACATACATACACATAAATACATACACACTCATAGACACACACACATACACATAGACACACACACATACACATAGACACACACACATATACACACACATACACACATAGACACATGCACACGTAATGATGCATACACACATACACATGCTTACATTCAAAAGTGACAGTAAAAGTGTAATAAGTGGTAAAAGTGTAAGAGGATAAATGATTGTTGTCATCACGACTTCCTATTTCTGAGGATCCAATTCAAAACTCATGGCATATTTGATCTACCCCTCCAATTTTGGGGAATCAATCGGCGTATGATCAGTGGACGTGAGGAATCGGCAAGGCCCTCTTGGCCTATTGGAGCCTATAAAAGCAATGGATTAGTACTCATTGGGGATATATACAGACACGTATAGAGTTTATTTCCGGCATCTCTTTTGGTCCTCTCTTTGCACTCTGTGGCTACAAGCGTATTGTATGAAGTCACTCTATGGTGAGGATACAGAGTGTGGGCTTCCTAGTGAAGGGCTAATAGCACTCTAGTGTAAGGAAGTGGCTTGGTTTTGTCATTCAGTTTGAGTCAGTGGTATTTGTGTGCTCTTCCATTCGAGCAAATCTTCATACCTTTGTACTCAGTTGTGCAAGTCTTCATCTAGTTGTGTTCAGTGCAAGTCTTCATCTAGTTGTGTTCATTTTATTGGAAGAATCTCTTGTATTGATTCCGTTTTGTTCTAGATTGAGATGTTAGCACAGAGCATCAGCTTTTGTGGAATTTCCTTTGCCTACGTTTTAATCATCTGTTCAGCTAAGGAGTGGTTTGGTCTTCCACTATTGTCATTTGTCATTAATCTTTTCCATGAGTATTTACAAATCTATGCAATTATTGTTATCTGCTTGCTCACAGAAGTGTTAAAGGGTATATTTCCCTAAGGAGAACCTCCCTTGAGTAGGCGAAGTACTGGAGTGCATGGTGCATGCTCCTGCTAAAAGTAGATACCCGAGAACCTCCTGTACAGTTTGGCACGCCTGGTGGGACCTTGCATTTCTATAAAAGGCCGTGAGAATAGTAAATAGTCCTTTTCCATTATTTTTTGCCCTATTGCATTTTGCAAGTAGGTACATGATCCATACACGAGTAGATAAGGAGCCTCTTCGTGTACGAAGGAGCCTTAACAAGTTAGCTATTCTTCAACTAGTGAACCAACATCCCCTCTACCTCCTTTAAATTTATGCATTGATTTGGGTGTGACACCATTGTCAAAGGAGAAGCATAGGAGAACATTAGACTTCTCCTCAGATACGTCAGAGGAAACACCAATGCAAATGGAGGATCTCTCTCATTTACTCTGCACACTCAATATCAAGTTCCCTACCTTCAAGGGACAAGCTTATGAGGATGCTAATGATCATGTGACGAGGTTCAGCTCCTTATGCCGTGGATGAGGTCTGCAGAATAGAGAGGATGCAATGCTGGTACTCTTCCCATCCACATTCGAAAGGCCTTGCTGACAAATGGTACAATCAATATGCGGATGGCCATTTTGCTACATGGGAGGCTCTGAAGACAGCATTCTCACAGACATTTCGACCTAGTGACTCCTCGGAAAGAGCTCTAGACCAGCTCGAAAATCTAGGCTAAGATCAGGTGAATCCTTCCATGAACTTCACACTAGAAGAAAGCACTTGTTGGACGTCTTCCACATGCTCTAGGTGATTTTGTGGTTAAAAAATGGATAGAAAAAGCTTTGCCTAGGTCATCTCAGCAGAAGCTACGTGATTTTCTTAGATTGGATGCAACCCTCAATGATTTTGTTGCAGCAGCATCACGCATTGAACAAGCTAGGCAACATTTTGAAGGGGATACGCAACCAAATCATGTTGTAGAACTAGAACCTATTGGGCAACTGAGGAAAGAACTGGAGGCATGCACAATGCAACAAAATCACAAAGAAGAGAAGTTTTTGCCACTGTTGTGCGCACTGATGATGAAGTAGCCCAACTTCATCGCGAGTTAGAAGATTTGCGTACCACTCAGGATATAAGAAGGTAGATTTGGTGTACAATATGTAACAACAATGGACATTCCAATGCTAATTGTCCTAACAGAGTAAGTTGTCAATTTTGTGGAAAGGATGGGCATGAAGCTAGAGACTGTTACTACCTCAAGGGTACACAACAATGAGGTAATCCTCAAGCTCTAGATTCATATTATGCTAGTACTTCAAATGCACCTAATAGAGAGGAGAATCCTCCAACGAAGCCTAGATATAATAGGCCTTTGATGTGTTATCGTTGTGGTGAGTATGGCCATATGCAAAATAGGTGTTCCCTTCTAGAAGATGCACCTCCTTGTGAGCATTGTCAAGAGGCTAAGGATCACTACACGAAAGATTGCCCAAGGAGCCTCCATGCTCCAATTCACATGATTGCAGTCTCCCCACAAGTAGAAGGTATGACCACTCAGTCTTATGTTGTTGCATCTTCGCCAGTGCCCATGATGACCAGAGCCAGATGAGCAGCAACCTGTAGAGAGGAACAACAAGGACTCCAGGATAGAGAGGGGGAAAAGAAGGCTGGGTGGAAGGGCCAAGCAGATATTGAAGGAGCTTATGAAAGGATGGCTACTTCACTAAGGGACCAACTAAAAAGTCTACAAGAACACACACATGAGGTAAACATTGAGAAGATCTTGAAAGGTATTCATCACAAGGTTAGTCTTTACGAACTCATAAAGATAGATTCAAAAATACGAAGTGAATTTTTAAAGATGGTACACTATGCTTAATTGAGCCAACCAGCTAGCATAGATGGTTTCATGGTTGATTTTCCCCCTGCACCCCTGGTAGACTACCAAAGCTCAAGGTTATCTGTTCTTATAGAGGATGAAGCTCTCACAGGTGTGATTATTGATGGAGGCTCTAGCATCAATTTGATGCCAGATTTCACAATGAGCAAACTAAATTTGAACTCCACCAAGATGGCACCATTCAGAGTTACCCTAGTAGATCAACATCGAGTTGCACCAGTCGACATTATTGAAAAGGTACTGATGATAGTACACGGTTGTCACTTTGTTCTAGATTTTGTTGTTATTGCTCTTCAACAGGGGACTTCTTACCCTTTACTCCTGGGAAGACCTTGGCTGAGGCAAGCGAAAGCTTTGCCAGATTGGGGGAAAAACAAACTGTGGATTTCAACAAACACCAATAACCAACTGCAACTACATTTGGAAGAAGGATTTGACTCATGGAAAACTACTCGGTATACTGTGGACACTCAAGTAATGCCCTCTTTACCCCAAGAAGAAGATACATTATTGATCTGGATGATGGAAAGTACAGAGTGTTGCACGGTGGAAACTAATGAAATAGAGGAAGATCTTGCAGATGAAGGAGTTGCAGGAAAAGGCCATGAAGTTCACAAGGAGTTGGAGAATGAGATTTTGTAGGAGAATACAAACTTTAAAGGGGCACCAAATATAGAAGTATCAAGGAAGGGAAGTTATGAGCGTGAATGTAGAGAAGATCTCCCCTTTTCGGATATACCTCAAGGATGGACCACCGCGCCTGCAAGAAGTAGGCGGTATCGACTCAATCCAATGTATGCAAAGGTGGTAAAGTTGGAAATTACAAAACTAGAAAAAGCACGTATAATTGTTCAAGTAGAACATTCCAGGTGGCTTTCTTCTATGGTTATTGTACCCAAGAAAAATAGTGGAAAAATAAGAGTTTGTGTTGAATTTCGTTCCTTGAATAAAGTAACTGTTCAAGATGGATTTCCTCAGCCCTTCACAAAGCAAGTACTTGAGGAAGTAACTGGTCACACTTTTTATAGCTTCCTGGATGGTTTTAGTGGCTACAATCTGATAGTGATCCATCCTGATGATAGGAACAAAACAGCCTTCATTACTCCATGGGGCACTTATGTCTATACCCGCATGGCTTTTGATTTGAAGAATGCACCAGCTTCATTTAATAGAACAATGTATTTAATATTGGCCAAATGGTTGAAAACCTTTCTATGCATTTTCATGGATGGCTTTTCAGTATTTTAAGGCACAGATAGAAGAGCAGCAGTTCAAGATTTCCATGACCATTTGGAAAATCTAAAGGACATCTTTAAGCAAAGTCTCAGAACAGGTTTGAAGTTAAATCCTGCTAAATGTCACTTTTTGGTCACTAAGGGCACTCTTCTTGGTCACATAGTATCTATTGAAGGGATAGCGGTTGATCTTGCAAAGGTTACTGCTATTCTTTCCATGCCTATTCCACAAATCCCAAAGGAAGTACAAAGTTTTTTGGGCCATGCAGGATACCATAGAAGATTTATCCGAATGTATTCAGAAATAGCTAAGCCATTATCAAGGCATACTAGTAAAAAGGTTCCTTTCTCATGGAGTCGTGAAGCTGAGAAAGCATTTTGTGAGCTAAAATTGAGGTTATGTACCGCCCCACTTTTAAGTGTTCCTTACTGGTCATTGGATTTTCATGTACATACAAATGCCAGTCTTCATGTTGTTGGTGTAGTTCTAGGTCAACCATCATCACACAAGGTTGATAGACCTATCTCCTATGCCAGTAGACTACTTACCAAGGCAGAAAGAAACTACAGTACAACCGAAAGGGAAGGCTTGGCTATTGTATTTGCTCTTCAGAAGTTTTGGCATTACCTTCTCGGTGTACATTTTATAGTCATATCTGACCATCAACCCTTGAAGTACTTGATAAATAAGCCTAGAGTAGGTGGAAAGGTTTGGAGATGGTTACTCATCTTTCAAGAATTCAACATTGATATTCATATTAACCCAGGACGAGAGCACTACATGGAAGATCAGTATCCACGACCGCAATGAGTGAGAAGGAAACAAGTATTTATGATGAGTTGGTGGATAGTAATCTCTTCCTAGTAGCAACTCACACTAATTGCTATGATGGAATTCTCAATTTTCTTACTACTCGAAAACTCCCAGAGCAGTTGACACCTATAGAAAAGAGAAGATTACTCCTTAAAACCAAGGTGTACTCCCTCATAAATGGGAATTTATATAGATATTGTCAGGATGATATCTTGAGAAAGTGTGTATCGAGAGGAGGTAAGCCTTTTGCTTGAGGCAGCACATAGTGAAGGACATCTAAAAGGGGAGGAATTGGCTCACAGAATTGTCCACAAAGGATTATGGTGGCCTCATATCTATCGGTATGCGATCAAGTTTGCCAAAGAATGTGATGTCTGCAACAGATGTGCTGCCAGGCCAACGAGATTGAATTTCCAACCATTAGTCATATCTACAGGATGGCAACTATTCGAACAATGGGGTCTTGATGTCATAGGACCAATTAGTCCACTTGGGAAACCTTGGGGTAAAAAGAACATCTTAATGGCCACTTGGTATGCAACTAAATGGATAGAGGCTAAAGCTATTGTGGACTGCACAGCCTTAATAGTAGCCAAGTTTTTGTATAAACGTACTTTCTCAAGATTTGGTTGCCCACTGGAAATCACTAGTGATAGGGGCACTCATTTTGTAAATCAATTTCTCCAACTTATATTTGACAGGTACAAGGTGTTTCATAAAAAGTCTTGTGCCTACTATCCAGGGGCAAAGGGCCAAGCAGAAAGCTCCAATAGGATTCTGATTGGGTTACTACGCAAATTATCTTTTGATCATCAAAGTTTTTGGCCACAAGCATTCATTGGTGCAATTTGGGCTTTCAGAACTACAAAGAGGCGAACCATTGCAGAGAGTCCATTTCGCTTAATATATGGAAAAGAGGCGTTGGCACCATTCGAATTTATTATCAAAGGAGAAATTGGAGCCATAACCATTGGAATTGAACCTCCCATTAGGAGACTGGTGGCATTAGAAGAATACAGAGAAGGAGCAATGCAAAAACTTCAAGAAACACAAGAAGAGCGCAAAAGACTGCATGACAGGTATCTTAGGTCTAATGAAGTACATGAAGGATCCTTGGTTTTCACGCATCAAATTTCAGCAATTTTCAACCAAATTGGTACCCAAATGGATAGGAGCATAGAGGGTGATAAAGGTATTACCACATGGAGCAGTGCATCTAGAGGATTTGTTGGGTAAGAGGATACCCCTGGTCAATATCTTGAGAGTGAAGAATTACCTAAATTAAATCAAGATGGAGGAATTTCATTCACCGTACATACCGTATTTCATTCAGTGTTTGCAGTCAATGTTTGCAGTTTATTTTGGTCTTATTGAAATGAGCAAATAAAGGAGGAATTGCATCGGGACGGTGCAAAGACTTGATGTGGGGGTGTGTAGCACCCACGCAGTGCTCTCTCTCTCTCTCTCTCTCTCTCTCTCTGTCTCTCTCTCTCTCTCTCTCTCTCTCTCTCTCTCTCTCTCTCTCTCTCTCTCTCTCTCTCTCTCTCTCTCTCTCTCTCTCTCTCCCCTGCAGCCCCCACTTCCCCCACAACCCCCTCAGACCACTCCCCCCCACCACCCCCGCTCTTCTCTCTCTCTCTCTCTCTCTCTCTCTCTCTATATATATATATATATATATATATATATATATATATATATATATATATATATATATATATATATATATATATATATATATATATATATATATATATATATATATATATATATATATATATATATATATATATATATCTCCCCCTCCCTCCCTCCCTCCCTCCCCCTCCCTCTCTCTCTCTCTCTCTCTCTCTCTCCCTCTCTCTTTCTCTCTCTCTCTCTCTCTCTCTCTCTCTCTCTCTCTCTCTCTCTCTCTCTCTCTCTCTCTCTCCCTCCCTCCCTCCCTCCCTCCCTCCCTCCCTCCCTCCCTCCCTCCCTCCCTCCCTCCCTCCCTCCCTCCCTCCCTCCCTCCCTCCCTCCCTCCCTCCCTCCCTCCCTCCCTCCCTCCCTCCCTCCCTCCCTCCCTCCCTCCCTCCCTCCCTCCCTCCCTCCCTCCCTCCCTCTCTCTCTCTCTCTCTCTCTCTCTCTCTCTCTCTCTCTCTCTCTCTCTCTCTCTCTCTCTCTCTCTCTCTCTCTCTCTCTCTCTCTCTCTCTCTCTCTCTCTCTCTCTCTCTCTCTCTCTCTCTCTCTCCCTCCCTCCCTCCCTCTCTCTCTCTCTCTCTCTCTCTCTCTCTCTCTCTCTCTCTCTCTCTCTCTCTCTCTCTCTCTCTCTCTCTCTCTCTCTCTCTCTCTCTCTCTCTCTCTCTCTCTCTCTCTCTCTCTCTCTCTCTCTCTCTCTCTCTCTCTCTCTCTCTCTCTCTCTCTCTCTCTCTCTCTGTCTCTCTCTCTCTCTCTCTCTCTCTCTCTCTCTCTCTCTCTCTCTCTCTCTCTCTCTCTCTCTCTCTCTCTCTCTCTCTCTCTCTCTCTCTCTCTCTCTCTCTCTCTCTCTCTCTCTCTTTCTCTCTCTCGCTCTCCCTCCCCGCATCCCCCGCCATCCCCTATCCTCCCTGCTCCCCCCTGCTCCCCCACCCGCTGCTCCCTCTCTTTCCCCTGCCTCTACAGCCCCCCCCCCCCCGCCCGCTCCTCCCTCTATACCCACCCCGCTATCCCCGCTGCCCCCCCCCACCCACTGCTCCCTCTTTCCCCCGTCTCTATAGCCCTGCCTACTCAACACCTAAGCCTCCCCCTCGTATACCCACCCGCAACCCCAGTGCAGCCTCCCCCACAGCCCAATCCCCACACACTCCTCCTACCTTCGCCCAGGGCCCCGCCTCCCCCTCCCACCATCTCCCGCAGCCACCCCCACGTGTTCCTTACTCCCCCACCCACAGCCTCCTGCAACCTCCCCCCCCCATGCCTCCATCTCCCCCACCTCCAACCTCCCACAACCCCCACACCTCCCTCTTTTCCCCCAGCTTCAGCCTCTCGCAGCCCACCCCTCATTCCTCCCTCACTCATCCATTCGTAGTGCGTTAATATGATGAATGCAATGAGTTTTTGAGGAAAAAACAAGTCTCTCATGCCCTTAGATGTTCTGGGCCGCACGGGTGCTACACTGATGAATTCAACGAGTTTATCACTTTGGCCAATAGGCCCGGCAAATCTTTTGAAATTTCATCATGATGGGGATAGATCACTGGAATTATTGATCTTCCACAAGGAATTCCTAAACTCCCACCACTCCTCCCACCACACCAACCTCCACACCTCCCACAACCCCCACATCCCCACACCCCCACACCCCCACAACCTCCCACCAGTCCACCCACACTTCACACACCACCCACAACCTCCCACCACTCTACCCACACCTCCTACACCGCCTACAATCTCCCACCACTCCACCCACACATCCCGCACCACTCACAAGCTCCCACCACTCCACCCACACCTCCCACACCAACCACAACCTCCCACCACTCCACCCAGACTCCCACAACCTCCCATCACTCCACCCACACCTCCTGCACCACCCACAACCTCCCACAAGTCCACCCACACCTCCCACACCCCCACAACCTCCCACCACTCTACCCACACCTGCCACACCCCCCACAACCTCCCATCACTCCACCCACACCTCCCACACCAACCACAACCTCCCACCACTCCATCCCCACCTTCCACACCACCCACAACCTCCCACCACTCCACCCACACCTCCCACACCCCCCACAACCTCCCAACCCTCCACCTCCACCTCCCACACCACCCAAAACCTCCCACCACTCCACCAACACCTCCTACACCACCCACAACCTCCCACCACTTCACCCACACCTCCCACACCACCCACAACCTACCACCACTCCACCCACACCACCCACAACCTCCCACCACTCCACCCAAACCTCCCGCACCCCCCACAACCTCCCACTACTCCACCCACATCTCCCACACCACCCACAATCTCCCACCACTCCACCGACATCTCCCGCACTACCCACAACCTCCCACCACTCCACCCACACCTCCCACACCCCGCACAACTTCGCACCACTCCGCCCACACCCTCCCACCACTCCACCCACACCTCCCACACCACCCACAACCTCCCACCACTCCACCCACACCTCCCGCACCACCCACAACCTCCCACAACTCCACCCACACCTCCCACACCCCCCACAACCTCCCACCACTCCACCCACACCTCTCGCACCACCCACAACCTCCCACCACTCCACCCACACCTCCCACATCCCCCACAACCTCCCACCACTCCACCCACACCTCCCACACCACCCACAACCTCCCACCACTCCACCCACACCTCCCACCACTCCACCCACACCTCCCACACCATCAACAACCTCCCACCACTCCACCCACACCACCTACACCACCCACAACCTCCCACCACTCCACCCACACCTCTCGCACCACCCACAACCTCCCACCACTCCACCCACACCTCTTGCACCACCCACAACCTCCCACCACTCCACCCACACCTCCCACACCATCGACTATCTCCCACCACTCAATATGTAAGGGTCAAAAGATACTACAAGAATTATGTGAATTATGTGAAGGATGTGCTTCTGAGGGTCATTCCAATGTCACTGGCAGCACATAATGAGGATCTCAGCTTACATTCAAAACTGATAGTAAAAGTGTAATTGGTAAAAGTGTAAGAGGATAAATGATTGTTGTTGTGACCACTTCCTATTTCTGAGGATTTAATTCAAAACTCGTGGCATATTTGATCTACCCCTCCAATTCTGGGCAATCAATCGGCACATGATCAGTGGACATGAGGAATTGGCAAGGCCGTCTTGGCCTATTGGAGCCTATAAAAGCAATGGACTAGTAATCATTGGGGATATATACAGACACATATAGAGGTTATTTTCGGCATCTCTTTGGGTCCTCTCTTTGCACTCTGTGGCTATAAGCCTACTATAGAATGTCATTCAGTTTGGGTCAGTGGTATTTCGGTGCTCTTCCATTAGAGCAAATCTTCATAACTTTGTACTGAGCAATGCAAGTCTTCATCTATTTGTGTTCAGTGCAAGTCTTTATCTAGTTGTGTTCATTTTATTGGACGAATCACTATATTGATTCTGTTTTGTTCTGGATTGAGACGTTAGCACAGAGCATCAGCTTTTGTAGCATTTCCTTTAATCATCTGTTCAAACTAAGGAGTGGTTTGGTCTTGCACTATTGTCATTTGTCATTAATCTTTTCCCTAAGTATTTACAATTCTGTGCAATTATTATTATCTGCCTGCTCACAGAAGTGTGAGAGGTTATATCTCCCTAAGGAGAACATCCCTTGAGTAGGTGAAGTACAGGAGTGCATGGTGCATGCTCCTGCTAAAAGTAGATACCCTAGTACCTCCTCTAGGGTGGGTGATACTAGGGAACACATAGATGGTTTCCCACCTGTGAGATTATCTCATGTCAAGCTCATCAAGGGGAAACAAAGAAACAACACATAAAAATGGCCATGTACATGTATTACATGGGATAAAGGGGAGTTGGAGCAATTTCTTCTACTATACAAGCATTTCATGTACATTTTCAAGGAAGAATTTGATATTTGAGGGGAAGTAAATGTCACATTTTATAGTCCATGGGTGTGGATCACCCCTAATGATTTGGTGAGTAGGATGCCATGTGGCATCCATATAGCACCACGACGTGTAAGGAGGTAGAGGATAGAGGATGGATAAAATAAAACTCATGTGAGTCTCATGACATAAACTTGAAGAACATCTTAGAACTTCTACTTTTATTGGCCTACCTTGTATAGAGTTATTTTTTCATCTTACAAACATGAATTTTTTCATATTATTTAAAAATGAAAATGACTTAGCATAAAATGAAATGATGTTTTCCATCTACATAGACCACTAGAATATAAACAAACACCTTTCACAGCATGCTATCACATCTTAAGACCTAATACATACTAACAAGCACCCTACATGTATTCAAAGAATAAGACCATTGCAAAACCAAAACTGATCCACCCGGTGGTATTTGTGCACACCTCGACACCGATACCTCACATCAAATTTATGGGAAAAGTTGATGCTTGGTATCACCTCCTAGCATAAAGTCGATGTCTAGCTATGACTTGGAACCTAAAGTGGATGCATAAAATCATTCCTAGAGGCATATTCGCTCATGAAAACCTTATAATTCAAAAGTTACACTCATTGTGTAGTGAATTTTTAAAATGATAGATGAGAAGTGGATCTAGACGTTCAAAGTGCAATCAAGCACAAGGAAGGGTTTGAAAGAGGGAGTTAGTTCATGGGGAGAGAGGTCAAAGAGGACCATAAGGAAGGAATCATGGAAAAGGCAAGAAAGCAAGGTGTCCACATCATGAGCTAGCCATATTATTGTCAATCCAAGTGAGGCTCGCTTGAGAAAAGACAACCCCTCAGAGATATGATGGAGCTTGAATGGTTCTCGCAAAATGTTGAAAAGAAGAATGCATTGCTCCTACTCTTTTTAGGTGCCCATGGCAAGGGAAAAATGACCAGGACTCAAGAGTTTCAATATTTTCTTTTTTATAGAGTGGATTAGAAGGATCAAGAATATGATAATCTACATTTCTTACCAAGACAACAAACAGACAGAGAAGTGCAATCTATAGTCCCCACATGTTTTGTCTAGACTCCCATGCTTGAGAGAGGCTTGCTTAGATTTGTAGAACTTCAAGAATCTGATTATTGATCTTATGCCCTTGATTCAAGGAAACATCTTGTTAGAATAGAAGTAGACAACAACACATCTAACATCAAAAGTAAAGTAGTCTATACAGAAGAAGCCACAGATGAAACCACATAAGAGCTAAGCAGAAAGACGTGGATGAATCAATAGAACACTCTGATTCAAAGGATGAGATGATTGCACCTCGGGAAGAGATTGCATTATCTTTGACAACGCACAATAGAAAGAGGAATTAGGGAATTGTTTTCAAGTTATATAAGCATACCATATACTTAGAATTGGAGTGACACCACATGCAATAGAATTTTAGGAATTTCCACAAGCTAGTAGAACCTCTACTAAGCATGCCCTTCTTGCTTGATTGATTTCTTCCATCTTTTAGCATCCATATCTCTTTGTTTGTTTTGGCGCTCAAGAAGTTAGATAGCTCCCAGTGTTGTGGAAACCTTCCTCTTCATATATTATCCAATTCATGTAATCCTTGAGTTTTTAGAAAGACAAGTTATTCTTCTAAAACTTCCTCAAATTTCGGTCTTCTTTTTGCACATTCTAGGAGAAATCATGTGTCGAGTGAACATATACATTTGGAGGTTCAAGTGACCTGAGTTATCTCTAAGCGAACGTGTGAGACTATTCAATTTGAATTTCCTAGAGCAATGAAAGAAAGATAAATAAGAATCCAATTACATAAAACACAAAATCTAATCCATGTACTGAAACTTATGATGACTACATCATCCAATTGTTCTACAAATTCCTTGTCCATGTCGATGCATCCTTATAAATTGATGTCTGGGTAGTTGACTTCATATAGTTTTTCCTATGCAAAGGAAATCTCTAGATAGTATTGATGTTTATCTACCTCTTTATTTGTCTATAGTGATCCTACAACTACATCTATCACGTCTTTTTGTCAATGATAGTATATGAGATGTTAAGAATTTCATATCATTTGGTCATCTTCATCCATGCATATTCAATTTTCTTTCAAGTTAATTTCAAATATAGGTTAAAGTGCGTCCCTATCTTTAATACCATGCATTTTACAAATGTCATCCAAAAAAAATTTCAAGACCATTTATGATTTTAGTATTGAGCAATCTAACATCCATCTTTGGAAACTCCTCTATGACATCTTGTAGTTCCATATAGCAATCTTCTTCATGAACTTCGTGGGCTCACATTAGCACTTATTCCATGAAAGTCTCCAGATGCTCATCTCCATCTTCTATAAGGAAAGACAGTTCATATTTTATGCTAGTTGAGGCTAAATCAACTTTTTATTTCATCACTCACTAAATACTTCATTGTATCTCCTTTGTGATCCACTAGTTTTTCTGTCCATGATCAAGAAAGCAACTTATCCAATGTTGAACTCCCATTTGCAATGCACCTCAATGTTGTACAATCAACTTTTCATGTATGCAATATTAACACAATCACATTTACATGCTGAAAAAGGGTATTATGGCCCTATGTGAATTGTATGTGCATTTCATTATAGCCTATCTATCCATATCAATCTTTCCACAATTGAGTGAGATTCTATCATTATTAAGAATTTTCCAATCATGGCTATACAAATCTTGTCAAGGTAATATTTAATATTAGGAATCTACCACGTCCCTTGCTGAATTATCTACATAAGTACATTTCTAGGGAAAAAATATCCCTCTAAATTAATTTAGAGGGATTCACACCCCCATTTGCCAAACTCTCTATAATGGCATGGATCCCATTAAAAATACCTTTTAATGATCTCAATGTTTAGCTTCATAGCAATTTAATGAGAAAACATCTACAAAATAGTTTTTACGCATGTTACTCTTAAAAATTAAAAACAATCTAGTTAAGTGTCACTCCCAATTTGCTGGATAGCTTTCCACTTCTTTTTCTTTGAGTTATAATTGTGATGCATTATAGAAATGTTGAACTTTATTCATTATCCAATATATGCTATGTTTGAGATCAAGGATGCATCCTTTCCAATGATACTTTATCTAGTAGAGGTGCTTCATTGGAACTTTCTAAGATCATCTCGTGCAGAATTTTAGGATAATGCACATATTTCTTGTAACAAATTTGATGCCCCAACCTATATCCTCTTTCCAAATTCCAATACTAAATGTTTGCATGGGATCATCCTAAACTATCCATTACAAAGAATAAAAATTTTAAGAAAAAAGGATCTTTACCAAATACAAAAAAAATAAAATGCTTCAAATAGAGAAATCTAAAGTATATATGAAGATCTCCATATCCTCGCACCTTCTATTTCGCTATCAAGGTTTCTCCTTGACTCTCAAAGTTATTGTGCACATTTAGGTCTCTAGATCGGCTCTAAAAAATAGCAAACTCCTACGAAAAAGGATCTTAATCTATAGAAATCTAAAGTATAAAGTAGATCTCTATACATATACCTCCTTATACTTGTGGATCTTCATTGCAAAGTATAATGCTTCTTAAGAAATGGACCTATACCAAATTCAAAGAAGAAAATGTTTGAGTCAAAAAATCTTGAGTAGATACATAGATCTATAACTATGAGAATATAGATCTACAACAAATCTAAAGGATTAAGGTGACAAAGAAGAAAATAAAAAACTTACAAAAATAGAGAGAGAGAGAGAGAGACAGAGACAGAGACACCAAAGTTTGATTTTTCAAAAGATAAGAGTGAGAAAAGTTTGTAGATGTGTTTTCGAGACTAAACTGATCCAAGAGGAGTTACCAACTGGTAGACATGTGAAGCTTTTGTTGAGAATTCAGTATAAGAGAGATGAAAAGTGACTCTTAAAAATACTTAAATCTCTTAATGCATGTAATATTTAAAAGTATTAACATGTACAAAACGACAAAAAGAATACTACCTCTCATGCATTTAATGTAGGGAGTCTCTTCTATTTTTCTTATTTGACCACAACTCTACAATGCATTATCAATCCAACATTTTTTATGGTTTCCAAAGATTATTGAAACGACTTCAACCCATAAATTACACAGTCTCTCTAATCCTAACAATCTGGAAGGGCTTTAACCATGTTAAGATCCACAAAAGAATGACATTGGAGGGCGAGGAATCCAAAAACTAGAACATATGTATTTTCTTCAAGTCTTGATTTGGAGGGTCAACAGAAGTGATGGCAAAGGGATAAAGGAACATAAAGAATTTCCATCAATCATAGATCTACCATAACTACTTACAAGCTTTCGTTTCATACTCTTTGTACTTTAACTCTACAAAGACTTGCTAGTTTGACATTTTTTGTAGTAAACAGAGGATGTTGGTCCTCTTGACTACTTTATTTTCTTTTGAGCTACTTTGTTACTTCCTAATGGGACATAGGAACATCAAATTGGATATCCTAGTTTTTTTACACTTGTTGATTTCAAATTACTATCCATTTGAGGTTAACCTACCCTCACACACCTTGCCTTGTTTGAGACGAACTACCTGCACACACCTTGCCTTCTTGTGTATTCACATTAATCCGTGTTGAAGATTATGACTACAGCCCACGTGCATACATGTGCATAAACATCTTTACTGATTGATTAAAAAATGTATTTTGAGCTGATTATAGTAGATTGTTGGATAATAGGGAACATGAAACCAAAACTAAGTATTTTTATAATATACAAAACGCTACTGAGTGGATTACGAGGATACATTTAAGATAGATACATACATAGAACAAATATGTTAAATTGAATTACAATGAAAATTCTATTTAAGTTGATTATAGTACATCATTGGATAATAGGGAACATGGAAACCAAAACTATTTTCTATTATAATCTACTAAACATGAAAACTATAACTAATTACTAAATTAGAGAAAGTGGTTTATTGAGTAGAGAGGTTCGTCTCAGATAATAAAAACTCCATGGGTGCGCTTGTTTCATAAAAGCTACACAAATCCATTATGAGAAATATTTATGAGGAGCTTAAGAAAAAGGATTTGTACCCATGATATGAATCATTTTAAATTCCGACATGAGCCATATGGTTTATAAAAGATGAGAGACCATCAAAATGGTTAAGGGCAAGGGAATGTATGGAAAGCTCAAATTACATGTTCAAATGTCAGCCTATGGGTTAATAAATAGAGAATTAAAACATTAGTAATCGATAACGTTTTAATAAAATTTCTAAAATTAAATGGAAAATAAAAAAATGTTTAGTAATTGGAAAACTAAAAGAATAGTAAATGTTTAATTCTATATAAAATGTGCTAAGTGGACTCAAGTGGTAATGAAAATATAGATTATGAGATTCAAGAAGAAGTTAAATAGAGATTTCAAAAACTATTTTCGTAAATGGAAAGTTAGAAGAAAAGTAATTGATACACTTTTAATAAAAAGTCTTAGTTTCACTCAAGTGGTAATGAAAATCTAGTTTATGAGATTGAGGATGAAGAGGAAAAAGGCATTACATAAAAGAAAACATCCAATGCAAAGTATTGATGGGCTAGAAGTAGCTAATTGAGATGGAAATTTTAACATTTACTTTACTGCCCTGCACCATTGGATACCTTGAATAAATTAATATTCAAATCAAACCTGTGATATAGATATATTATCCTCAATAAGCTTCATGTGAGCACCAAGATAGATATCCTATCTCTCATCATCTAAATTGAAAAATTCTTCTTATCTTAGCTCCGTTCCTTTCTTCATTCCTAATCAATTGTACAAACATTTTAACTCACAACTGTGAAATTTAATGGGCATGGTGGACTTAGTCTCCGAATATTTGTCATTTGTTCCATTTGCAATTGAATCTGTAGAGAGATGAGAATCAATAGGTGAATGATCAGCATTCGTTGGATAACAAAGATTGTTCAACCCAGATAGTTTGAAGGATTCAATGGAAAACATAGAATTATTCCTAACATCTATGCTATGAACATCTCTTTCAACATGTTTGCTTGCTACTTAAAAAGGATCAACAAAGAACAATGAATTCGAGTCCTAGCCATCAATACAAATAAGATATCTCATCTTGAGTAAGAAAGAGAAATGAAGACACATCTCCTTAACATATTCATATGATATATATATATAAAGTAAGAAATTGATCTCAAGAGTCTAAATACTGATTATTCAAGAAGGAAATGGAATGTGCTAGATAATAATGAAAGTGATATTTGAGTAACTATGACAAATGGATAATGACAATGGATAATGAAAATGAAGATGTTTTATTTGATATGTTATATAACCTCTAATCATATATAAAGATTTTGATTATTAGCGTTGATCTTATATGATGCTTCACTATTGTAGTGTTTCCTCAATCACAATCTATCCCCAATCATAATCTTTCGATTACTGAGGAATAACAGTGGAGAGAAGAACGCAGAGATTGCACAAGGTAAAAGAAAATCTGATGCAAAAGAGTAGAACAAATATGACGCAGAGAAGGAAGAATTCTGATATTATAGATGTGAATCAATGGTTACAATAGCTTCTTGACGAAGCCTCTACCTCCCGACCACCCCCGAGCTATCACAATCGCATTCTCACTCGCACTCTCAATCACACTCTCACTCTCACTCTCACTCTCAATCACACTCTCAATCACAAGGTAATTCTCAGATTTCTATGTGTCCTCCGTGTTGATGTGCAGGCCTTCTTATCTTTTTCCATTTGATCGCAGCCGTGCCCCACCAAAGAAGTGTGTGATCCACCAAATTTAGAAAAAGTCGAGTTTCTCCAAAACTTTCGCAAAAATCCATGGGATCGTAGTGTACTTCCTTTTTTTTAGCATACCTGTCAAAAATAGCAGAAAAAACCAAGAAGACATATCCGAAAACATCCATAATTAGACATGGTGACACGTGAGCATGAGAATCACGGATTCGAATAGAATTAGACAAGCCCTCGTTTTTTTATTTTTTTTTAAGTGTTGGAAAAAACAGCACTTCTCAAAGCCGTGTAACTCAAAAACAATGAGGAATTAGGTTAAGCTTGTGAGAGACACTTTTATTCAATTTTTCGATCTGCACAATATTGATAGAGACGTCTGAGGTGCAAATCTACCTCCAAATGCCACTTTTGAGCCCTGCAAGGTTTAAAATTCTAGAGAGAGAGTAAAATCAAGGCATTTTCTTACAATGAACTAAACGTAGGACCCTGAACGAGGTACTTAGAACATGATTCACAAAAATCTCGCACAGGCACTTTTATTCTCTTATACTTGCTCTACCTTTCCCTCATATAGAGGTTTCCTTAATTCTTTCATCTTCACCTTCAAAATCCCACTGGAAAACATGATGCAATTAAGGTCTAGAGAGAGAATATGAAACTTGTCAACCCAAAATTTTTCCTACATGCATAAAATGACCTAATTATTCGTTGTAAGCATTATCCCCACAATGAAATTCAGAAAGTTCAAAATGAATTATTTCACTAGAAAAGAGGCCTATTACAACTATGCATACGATTATGATAGATTCATCATGCATTATTATGGTGTTGATACATACACACACACACACACACACACACACATATATATATATATATATATATATATATATATATATATATATATATATATATATATATATATATATATATATATATATATATATATATATATATATATATATATATATATATATATATAATATGCGTATATATATATATATATATATAATATGTGTATATATATATATGTGTGTGTGTATGTATGTATGTGTGTGTATGTATATCCCTAACACTATATCAGAATATTCTAAAATATTAAACAAGATTTATCTACATACCTATCCTTATATGAACCTCATCTCCATCTATCTATAGATAAAATAGCTTAATAAAGCTATATCTATGTAGTATGTTTCATATATATATATATATATATATATATATATATATATATATATATATATATATATATATATATATATATATATATATATATATATATATGTGTGTGTGTGTGTGTGTGTATGTATATATGTATATGTGTGTGTGTGTGTGTGTTTGTAAACATTTAGAGCAATTTATATTCAATTTTAGGCATCAAACTATATCATAATAGATTTTGTTTTGCATTCTTATTTAGAGGTAGATACCATATCTATTTCTTTGCTTGTATAATGTAACTCTTTCATACATCTATGTATTCACCTATCTCCAATAGATTTCCATGACTAAAAGAAGCTAACTCTATAGACAACTTGTACCTAATAACATTACTTATGTATAGACATGTATGTTGGAGCAAGTCTATGACAAGCCTAAGTATTGGCTTGAGTCCCACAAAGTCATAGAAAAAGCATTGAAATGAAGACTATGTAAAGTTCACTTGTGAACTACCTCTTGTAACTTTTGAAGAGTTTACTTAATGTAAAAGTGAAAGAATCTTAAGTGGTTGAGTCCACTTTATCAAAAAGGGAAAGAGGAGCCTCGAATTTGTGATTTGTGATAGGTAGAGAATGAAATCAATCATTGATTGATTGGAGAGTGATTGAGGGAAGTTAGCCTCCCAAACTCAGCTATAAATAGATGGCAGTTTTAGTCGTGGTTAGAGAGACCTATGTGAAGACCTCCAAGAGCTGAGCTTTATGCCATATCAAGGTGTGATTACAAGGCACACATATGTATCATTAAGTCCATTGCATTGTACAAGCAATATACTTTCATTTTCATGATCATTTGGGTTCATATTTCCATGTTCTTTTGAAGTATACTACTCACTGCCATTACTCTCAATTTTCTTAGTCAGATTGGAGAGATGTTTTGTCTGAGATTGGTGCATCATTGTCAGCGATTTAACTTGGTAAAGTTAGCTGTATAAATCTTCTATATGCTCCCAAATTTGCATGTCATTTGGATGTTGCAATCTTTAGTTATGTTCAATTGAAGTCAACAGTGTCTGTTCATCTTCACTTCTCTGTAAGGTACCTGACTTTTTCACTCATCTTGTCAGAGCCATTTCTCCGTGGTTACTTAACCAAAATCAATGATTTAAAGCTTTTTGGATTTCGCTTACGGTCTAGTATAACCATAGAAATTTTCATAATCATTGGATTCCTACATTTTGAGTTATGTTCATTTTGTGGCTCACTGGTCTCAAATTGTAGCAGCCCGTGAAAATCGGGATGATGTCATCACTTGTTAAAACTCATTCTCAGTGTGTGGTTTATTATTTTTTATGACATTACTCTTGAAATTTAGCTCTTTAAGTAATCTAGGCTTCCCTAAGAGGAATTAAGCTAATTGCTACTGTGCTCACAGAATTATGCAAAACAGTGGACAGGTGTATGAACCAAAATAGCAAGTTTTTCACCTCAGAGCTAACTCCAACTTATCTATTTTTATCTATCTTTTTGAGAGTGATCTTCCAAGGTACATAGGGTGTCTAATACATCCATTGGCAAGCTAAAAGGGACCACCATCTACTCGTGGATTTCATTTGGCTGGTGTAGATCAAGGATTTTGCAACACCTCTTCATCTTCAAGCACATACCTGTCCATCTCTTCACAGTGGTATCAAAGCAAGGTTGGACAACATGGTAGATGGATTTCCTTCATCAATCGACAAATTGGACAGAGGTAACTACTCAGCTTGGTCATTAAGAATGGAAGCTTATCTCCAAGGTAGAAGTTTATATGGTTATGTGGCTGGAGATGAAGTTATGCCAAGTTTCAGGAACAAAAGTCAACCAACACAAGAAGAGCAAGAAAGATTGAGCACATGGTGCTCCAATGATGCACTTGCAAGGTCTTTTCTTCTCAAGTCTATCTCAGATTTTTTGTTGCCTCACATTAGAAGTTGTAAGACATCTCAGGAAGTGTGGGATGCACTTGAAGCTTTCTTTTCTTCAAGTACCAAAGCTAGGAAGCATCAACTACGGTTGGATTTCACAACTCTCAAGAAGGCTCCCAAACAAAATGTGACTGATTTTGTCACAAAGCTCAAGGGCATAGCGGATCAGTTGGGAAGCATTGGAGATGTAATAGATAAAGAGAAAATTGTAAGGCATTTCATCAATGGCTTGAAGGCAGATGAGGAGTGGGAAGCATTCACCACAACTATGGATTTGTACATGGACATGCATGTACCTGATTTCAATACACTCATTGGACAAATACTTACTCAAGAGGCAAAGCTTATCAAAAATGGAGAAAGCTCTAAAGGTAATCAATCTTCAGCTTTATACACTGATAACAGCAAGTCCAAAGATAACAAAGGAAACGCAAAGAAAGTGGATGACGAAGCATGTACATATCAAGCTAACTGTGCAGGTAGAGGAAGACATGGCAGAGGTAGAGGAAGAGGAGGTAGACAAGGTAGGGCGAGATCCCAAGACTCCAACTCATGTTCTATTTGTGGACTAACTAATCATACAACTGAAAATTGCTTTAGGAATTCTAGGAATCAAAGAGGCAGAGGATACAATAGAGGAAGTTATGGCTTCTCAAGAGGAAGGTTCAACAATTATCATGGCAGCTACAACAACTACAATCATTCAAACTATCAAGAAGCCTACAAAGGAAGGAGAGACTACAATAACTACACAAAATACTCAAACAAAGAGGGTTCATTATTGATCATGAACATGGCTATGCCACAAGGTAAATCTGATGAGCATGTTTTCTACATAGATTCAGGTTTTTCAAATCATGTGGCAGGGAATGTGGCACTCCTATCAGATTTAGAAGATCCAAGGAATAAGCATGAGGTACAAACAGGAGATGATACAAAACATCTTGTGGAGAAAATAGGCAATGTCAAAGCACCTGATGGAAACATCAACCTACTCAGTAAGGTACTCTATGTCCCTACCATTACAAAGAATTTGATAAGTGTTGAAGATCCAAGTCAAGGATTCAGAAAAATTGCAAAAGGTGAAAAGACAGGTAGATTTTTCACATTTGAATTACAAGACACTAGAAACATTGCTCTTTTTAATTATGGTAGTCAGACACTCACATAATTGGAAGTATGGCACAAAAGGTTAGCACATATTGGTGAAAGGTCATAAAAGCAAATTCGCAGGGACCAAAGTGTACTTGGAATCCCTAGTTTGTCAAAACAGCAGATGATTTATAAGTGTAGTGCATGTCAATTTGGAAAGTCTCACAGGTTACCATTCATGAAGAAAGGTTATCTGCATGGAGATCTCTTGGGGTTAGTTCATAAAGATGTATGGGGACCTAGCAAGGAAGCTTCAATATCTGGATCAAGGTATTATGTCTCCTTTATTGATGATTACAGCAGATGGACTATCCTATTCTTTATGAAACACAAAGATGAAGTTTTTTCATGTTTCAAAAGATATTTGACTCTTGTGGAGAATCAAACAAGTAAATCCCTAAAAAGGCTAAGGTCAAATGGAGGGGGAGAATACTTCTCCCATGATTTTGATTATTTTCTTCAAGAAAGAGGAATCAAAGAGAGGTAACTACAAGGTACACTCCTGAGCAAAATGGAGTGGCAGATAGGAGGAATAGGACAATTGTTGAAACTGCAAGGTCTATGTTAAATGAAAAGCATTTACCTAATTACTTATGGGCTGAGGCTGTATCTACAGCCACTTACTTGATTAACAGGTTGCCTTCAAAATCCCTTGATCGGATGACTCCATATGAGGCTTGGAATGGAAGAAGACCAAGCTTAGATCATTGTAAAATTTTTGGATGTATTGCTTTTGCTCATGTTCCTTCACAGGTTAGAGGCAAGATGGATCCAAAGGCAGAAAGGTGTGTATTTATTGGATATGACAACAATCAAAAGGGCTACAGGTTATACAACCCTACCAACAAAGGATTCTTGGTAAGCAGAGATGTAGTTTTTGATGAGAACAATTCATGGTATGAAGATTCATGCAGGAAGGTCAATTTACCATATGATCTTGAGGAAGATTTTCCAAAGCTTGGTAGAGAACAACCAAAGATTGAAGAACAAGACACCTCAGAGGATGATGAAGAATCTCAGATGGAAAAGATCAAAGCATGGAAGTCTAAAGGTAAAGAAAAATTGCAGGAACTTGGACATGAGGCAGAATCATCACATCATGGCCTAAGAAGATCTATGAGGGAAAAGAAAAAACCAGAAAGGTATGGGTTTGACACCTCATTAGTAACTAAACATTCTATCTACATAGCACAAGACATAAACCAAGAGGAGCCATCATCGTTTGAAGAGGCCAAAGCAAAAATAGAATGGAAGCATGCAATGAAGGAAGAGATTGAAGCACTTGAGGAAAACAACACTTGGGATTTGGTGCCCAAGAGTTCATCCATGAAGGTAATAGGCTCAAGATGGGTCTATAAACTCAAGAAGAATTCTGATAGCTCCATTAACAGTTATAAGGCAAGGCTTGTAGCAAAAGGCTTTGCACAAACTCAGGGAATTGATTATGAGGAGACTTTCTCTCCTGTGGCAAAGATGCCTACTATTAGGGTTTTGCTTAGTATTGCCTCTTCCAAGAATTGGAAGATACTTCAACTAGATGTAAAGAATGCATTCTTGAATGGTTGGATAACAGAAGAGGTATATATGGCACAACCACCTGGTTTTGAGAATCAAGTTTATCCTCATTATGTGTGTAAACTTAACAAAGCATTGTATGGTCTCAAGCAAGCTCCAAGAGCTTGGAATTTCAGGCTTGTTTCATTCTTACAGGACAAAGGTTTTCAACCAAGCAAGGCAGATTCTTCACTCTTTATTAAAAAGAGTAATTCTGAGATCATCTACCTATGTGTATATGTAGATGATATTATATTGACAGGAAATGATGCAGATGGTATAAAGAAGATCAAAGATCATATGAGAGAAGAGTTCAAGATAAGTGATTTGGGTTCACTTACCTACTTCCTAGGTTTGGAAGTTGTCTACAAAGATCATGGTTTGTTTCTCACTCAAAGAAAGTACATTAAGGACATGTTGGCAAAATTCAAGATGCAAGATTGTAAGATTGCAGGTACTCCAATGGAGGTCAATCACAAATTGAGCTCACATGAAGGTGAACTCATAGAGGACATTACATCCTATCAAAGTCTAGTGGGTAGTCTCAACTATGCAACATTGACAAGAGTAGATATATGTTACAGTGTGAGTGTGCTAAGCCAATTTATGCACACACCAAGGAAACCACATATGGATGCTGCCAAAAGGATTCTCAAGTATCTCAAAGGAACCATAAATGAAGGACTTTATTATCCTTATGTATTTGATTTAGGTTTGAAACTATTTTCTGATGCACATTGGGCTGGCTCCAAGGAACATAGAAGGAGCACTTCAGGTTATCTTACCTTTGCAGGTTCAAATCTTATTTCATGGTCATCCAAGAAGCAACCCACAGTTGCTCTCTCTTCTACTGAAGCTGAATATAGAGGTCTTGCCATAGCTACACAAGAAGCTATGTGGATGAAGACATTATTCAAAGAACTTGGATTGGAGTTTGGAACTCCAACTATTTATGGTGGCAATATGAGTTCTATTCATTTGGCTGCTAATCCTATTTTTCATGCAAGGACTAAACATATTGAAGTTCATTATCACTATGTACGAGAGAAGGTTCTAAGCAAAGAGATTCAAATATCATATGTGTCCACTCATCAACAATGTGCAGATATTCTAACCAAAGCATTGGATGGTACAAAGCTTTGCAAATTCAATGCTGTGATTGGTTTGCAGGTAATCTTGGAAGATTGAAGACCTCAAGCATACTTGGCTTGAGGGGGAGCTGTTGGAGCAAGTCTATGACAAGCCTAAGTATTGGCTTGAGTCCCACAAAGTCATAGAAAAAGCTTTAACATGAAGACTATGTAAAGTTCACTTGTGAACTACCAAAAAAAAGGGAAAGAGGAGCCATGAATTCTTGATTTGAGGTAGCTACAGAATCAAATCAATCATTGATTGATTGGAGAGTGATTGAGAGTGATTGAGCCAGGAATTCTCCTCTTTCCCTTTTTGATCAACCACTTGATCAAAAAGGGAAAGAGGAGCCACAAATTCTTGATTTGAGGTAGGTACAGAATCAAATCAATCATTGATTGATTGGAGAGTGATTGAGGGAAGTTAGCCTCCCAAACTCAACTATAAATAGATGGCAGTTTTAGTCGTGGTTAGAGAGACCTATGTGAAGACCTCCAAGAGCTGAGCTTTATGCCATATCAAGGTGTGATTACAAGGCACACATATGTATCAGTAAGTCCATTGTGTTGTACAAGCAATATACTTTCATTTTCATGATCATTTGGGTTCATATTTCCATGTTCTTGTGAAGTATACTACTCACTGCCATTACTCTCAATTTTCTTAGTCAGATTGCAGAGATGTTTTCTCTGAGCTTGGTGCATCATTTTCAGTGATTTAACTTGGTAAAGTTATCTCTAAACATCTTCTATATGCTCACAAATTTTCATGTCCTTTGGATGTTGCAATCTTCAGTTATATTCAATTGAAGTCAACAGTGTCTGTTCATCTTCAGTTCTCTGTCAGGTACCTGACTTTTTCACTCATCTTGTCAAAGCCATTTCTCAGTGGTTAGCTATCCAAATTCAATGATTTAAAGCTTTTTTGGATTCCGCCTCTTGTCTAGTATAACTATACAAATTGTCATAATCATTGGATTCCTACATTCCGAGTTATGTTCATTTTTGTGCTCACTGGTCTCAAACTGTAGCAGCCCGTGAAAATCGGGATGATGTCATCACTTGTTAAAACTCATTCTCAATGTGTGGTTTATTATTTTTGATGAGATTACTCTTGAAAGTTAGCTCTTTAAGTAATCTAGGCTTCCCTAAGAGGAATTAAGCTAATTGTTGCTGTGCTCAGAGAATTATGCAAAACAGTTGACAGGTGTATGAACCAAAATAGCAAGTTTCTCACCTTCTGAGCTAACTCCAACTTATCTATTTTGATCTATCTTTTTGAGAGTGATCTTCCAAGGTACATAGGGTGTCTAATACATCCATTGGCAAGCTAAAAGGACCCACCATCTACTCCTGGAGTTCATTTGGCTAGTGTAGATCAAGGATTTTGCAACACCTCTTCATCTTCAAGCACATACCTATCCATCTCTTCACAATGTATTTGGTAAACATTTTGTCCATTATCTCTTAGTCCATGAAATTAGATAAATGATTGTACCTATAGTCACATGACCAAGGATTCATATGACTATAACTTAGTCCATGAATGTAGCTAAGTACCTATTTGATATGCCAATCAATATTTTACATGTCATAATAGAACTAGGGACTACAGAATCTATTGTTCATGGATATCCATCCCAGTATTTTTATGGATGATCCCAAAAATCTTAGAATATTTAAGTGTTAACCTTATAGAAAACAAGGAGAGCAAGGAGTTAAAGATGCTTGAGCATGCGAGTCTCTAGATCTAGTGAGTCAAAAGCCAAAGAGGAAATTTTCAAAAATAAATTTAGGAAGGTTCCATTAAGGGAAGATCCACATTCCAAATCAAGAAATTGGCATGCCACGAAAAACAAGAATATTGGATCATATTCAACTAAGCATAACATAACAGTCTTTAAATTCTAGTTTGATGATAGAAAGAAGTGGATATTTACAAGATGATTAGATTCGCTAGTCTAGTCCAGTTGATTCTGGTATAATTACCTAAAAAAGCGTACTTTGTTACATTTCATTTGGTAGTATTGGTTACTCCTAGCTCAATTTTGTTACACCTAGCTTTATTTGGTTACATCATATAGGGAAGCAAAATGTCTATAAATAGTGAAGGTGGGGTTAGTCCCATTTTTCATTGAGGAGAGAACCAATAGAGATCATATGGAGCACAAAGATCTAGAGCAAGAAACTAGCTAGATAATAAAGGTTTCAAGCAATGGATAAGAAAATAGCAAGCAAGAAAAACCACAGGTAATACTTTTTGTCCTTCAAAAAAGATTATGAATCCTTCAAGAAATTAATAGTTATTTTCTAACCTCAAAATGACTTACCAAGAAATTATGTTTTTTTAATGTCTTCTGAAACCCAAAACAAACCTGAGTCGATGCCAAGCATGGATTTTGGGAAAGTTGATGTGAAGCATGCTTTTTTGGATAAAATCGATGCTTGGCGTCGAGCTTATAAGGCAATTTAATGCTTGACATCAACTTCAAGCCTAAATTTGATGCTAGGAATCGACTTTATGCTAGGAGTTGATGCCAAAAATCAAATCCACATAAAATCCATGTCACTTATTGAATTTATGCTACGAAGGAGTGGTAACCATTGATTCCCACATAGAGTTGATCCAAAGCATTGAATTTATACTATGAGGGAATGTGAGGCATCAACTTTCTACATTAGGGTGATCCCTCACACCAACGGTCGCAAAGAATATGAAGATAAATCCTTATGCAACTATAGTTCCCTTTTTTGTTCTGGTGGATCCTAAGGATTGTAAAACAATAGAAGACTCTAATGCGGCCTACTTTGAAGGTTACACATATAATGTGATAAGAGGATAACACTCTATAGAAGCTAGAAGATAGCTTTAAAATGAGAGTCTGACAAGGTTCTTCTTTAGGTATGCAAAGTCTAAGATATATGTTGGTATGAGAATAGAGGAAGCCAAGCTCTTGCTTAGGTCTAGAATAATAAAAAAAACTACATGATAAAGGTATCCTCTTTTGAGAAAATAATATTTTTTCATTAATAATTTATTGATGTGCATAGTGAGCATGAAAAGGAGGTTGTGGTGCTTCTACTTGGAAGAGATGTAGGCATATTTTCCAACAAACTCCTCTTACAAAGCACTATTAGAGTATTTTATTATATTTAGATATTGTGTGAGACCTTTTGATTATTACTAATATTCATGTGATAAATATTTATACTATATGTTTTTATGCACCCCATGCTTGGCATCAATATTCAACTTCAATTGGATTTTTTGCATCCACTTTTAGCTAGAAATTGATCGCGAATATTGATTTCCTATTGAAAGTTGATCTCGAGCATTGACTTCCTACTAAAATGCCATGCCACCCATCAACTTTGTGGATATTGATGCCAAGTATGACTTTTATGTATAACCTAGCTATCAATTTGTGTTTATTTTAATATTTATGGGTCAAAAGGATCAGTTGTCTATTGTTGACACAAAACAGTTTCACTAAGGTTCGGTCTTGATTTGCAAAAGCATCAAAGGAAAAAGAAGGGTGATGAGGCCATCAAGGATTTCCCTAGTTCATTTCTGGCTTGCATTTAGAGAGAAGGCATGAGAAGTCAAGAATTAAAGTGAAGGAGAATATTATTGATGAGGACATATAGACTTAAAACGTTCCTAATCCAAATGACTCTCTACGTACCTTATACTATAGTATTTTTCATGAGGATTTGCATAATATTTGTAACATAGTCACAAGAAAGCACAACACACTTTGAATAGAAGTTATTTTGTATAGATTTTTAATGAGTTGCTCTATTAATGACAATGAGACATTTAAGCATCCACAAATTTCGAAGATGGTTAAGGATCTCATATGGCTTACACTCTGCACTATAGAGCATTGTTATCTGCGAGAGGAGAGATCAATATTTATTTGTGTCAATAGATGTAAAGTCTAGATGTCATGCAATTGAGTGTTTAACTTGGTATGTATGTGTTGGCATTGTATATCCTATCAATCTCTTGAACATTGATGTAGGGTCAAGACAAGTGTTAATCACATGCTTGGCCATTTCTTTGCAAGTGTGACTAAGTGCTTGATTATTGAATATTATTATGAGGTCAATAAAAGGTTTGTCAGGGTAAGGGAGCACCATAATAAGAATAAGCTTCCCCATTCTCATGTTCTTTGCTATAACAAAGAAACTAAGGCATGTGGTGGTGGACACGGCACTTATGAAACCTTATCAAAAGCCACATAAATTAATCATGAAGCTCGTCAAGCTCTTTAGCAATGATGATGATTGGATCTTATATGTGTTCTATAGAAAAGGTTATCAAGCCTTTGCGTGGATTTCTGATTGAGGATTGTGAAAACAGATCTAATGCAAATATTTCTTACAAGTACCACATTGCCATGCTCTTTGAGGATGTTCATACAATGCATAGTAGTGGACAAGGATGATGGTAACTTTAGTTTCATTAGAATGTGTATAAATGGGCTGAATGAGTCACTTGATGAAGATCAAGAGGTGGGTAGAAAGCACATTCACAACTAAGAGTGATTCCAACCCGCCTCGAGGGCATCAGTGACACCATTAGCGAATGATTCTAGAGACATGGCTAAGCTAGAGGAGACAAATACCATGGAAAAAATTATTCAAGATGTAGAAGCTCAAGAGGATGATGACATGCATGTAGATGAGCACGACTATGATCATAACCTATTCTAAAGTGAGCTTTTTTCTTGTTCTAGAGCATATATCTAACTCATTTTTGAACCTAACAAGAAGTTCGTTTTAAAACACTTGGTCTTGTGCTAATTGAACCACATCATTTGTCTATTCATCTATGTTGATGTGTGTTTGATATATGTGAAGATCATCATAATGTGATGATATTTTTTTGCCAACCTTTTGGAAGTTGTCTTTATTTAACAATTATATATTGAAATGTCTATACAAACTTTCCCCATCTTTATATGTTTTATAACGGTTTTGCTAACATGTATTTTATGGTATGCAAGTAAAATTTAAGTATTAGGAGAGTAACATCCCCACTTAATATCAATATTTGGGCTTGCTATTGGTGTAAATCACAAGCCTACACATTTGGCTTGGAAGACATCATGAAGACTCCACATGCATGAAGAACCATAGGAACATATGCTAGTGGTTTATTACCACTTTACCTCATTGTAAAAGTCTAATTTGACTTAGAATCTTTTGTAATCACCTACCTAAGTGATTCCTGGAAACGTAGATCACTTGATTGAGAGAATATCTCCAAACTTTTAGATGCTTGATCATAGGAAGCCAAGGATTTGAATTTGAATTCAAATCCTAAGTCATTTCCTATAAACTTGGATGTGAAAAAGTTGCGGGTAGATCACTCCATTCCGGAGGCTCATTCTGTTGAGTTTGAGTGTGTGTAAGGACTACATCATAGCCTACACCTCTCTATACCATTTGGCAATGCTAGACATGCCAATGGGATTGTACAAAATTGTTAATCAATGGATACATTTACATCATTCATCTTTGTGTTCTCCACTAGTCTACTCAAAAGTCTGTCAACTTGTGAAGGGCATATCTCAGTCAATACTCCACCTAATTCAGTGATTCAAAGCTTGTTGGGTGCAACTCAAAGTCATCTACATTTTGACAAAGTTTGAAGTGATTTCATTTAGCCAATTCAGAGAAATCGTCGTCGAGGTGCTCACTGGTCTATCTCTAGTACAGTCCTAAGAAGTCGGGGGTATAGCTAATTTTGCTAAATCAATTTCTCTGAGTATAGTTTGTCATTTTACATCATTCCACTTGCAAATGGTTGCTTACTAAGTTAATTGAATACCCCTAGAAGGAATTGTATCAATTGCTACTGTGCTGGTCACACTGAGTAAAACATTCAACAGGTGTCAAGACCAAAATAGAAGGTTTTCTTGAATTTGTGACCTCCAAAGTTATCTGTTTTGATTCAATCATTGCACACATCATTTCCCAAGGACATGTTGGTGCATGACAATCATCAATTGAAGGATTATGGAGAAATGAAGTCAAGAAGTCAAGAAGGAAACAAAGTCAGATGGTTGAAGGAAGGACATTTTCAGAAAACTCAAAGATATGTACACATATGTACATTAGCAGACTTATATCCTTGTTTAAGTCATACACTTGTATATATTCATCTATAAATATGTTTGAAAATGTCGAGCAAAGAGAGCAGAAGAGATTTTGAGAATAGGAAGAGAGAAATTAGTGTCATTAGACACATGAAGAGTGAGTGAATTGTCCATCCTCACTTAGATGTAAATTTTCTGAGAAATCGAAAAATTTTGCACCCGATATTTTGCTGTCTGCTCCCTCTGTGTTTAATCTTTTGAGAAATCCTTTTGCACGTATCTAAGTCCATAGCTAATCTATCTATGGCTAGAATTTGAGAGGTTAATTGTAATCAGGCTGTGAGAATTTTGATTAGGAACATTCATATGTAAGAATGTTCTAACAGTCGAGAAATCTGGCGCACATTTCATCTTCAATGAAATGATCATTGCTCAGTCTACAGTGTAAAGTTTTACACAAATGAGGGCTTAAAATCTAAGTTGGAAGGTAAGCTACCTATGGCTAAAAGATCTTGATCAAACGGGATTTACTTTGGGAGAACCAGTGCTAAGAAGTTGCAGGTGTCAAAGTCGCCATTACAGAGAAGCACTTTCAGACATAGGTAAAGTGTTTCACACATTTCTCAGTGTGTACTTAATCTTTTTGAGAGATTTAACTTGGCAAAGTTGCGCAACCTTAAGGCGAAGTGTTGTGCAAAGTTTTATCAAAAACTTTACAGGATTGATTAGTCAATGAGTGACTAATCTGCAGCAGACTTTTCTGAAGAAACTGAAATTTTCAGAATAATCAATTTTCTGATAATTTGGTAAAGATTCTCTAAATTAGGTGGAGTATGAAGTTGATCTTGATATAGAGGTGATCTAAATTCAAGGTTAACTTGTTCTTTTGGAGATTAACACTCTCCATGAGTGGTAACAGAGCAGGTTGTGTCAAAATTGAAGTGAAGAAGACTCCGACTATTGCAGAAATACAAAACTTTACATTTTGAAGGTGCAGAAGGGTAAAGGTTGAAGAAAGATCAAAGGAAGACATACAAAGAGCATCAAAAGGATCAGAAGGAGCAACATTCGAAGTAAAGGTACATTTATTATCTGTAAAGGTTAAAGATTTGGAGCTACAAGTGAAGTAAAGATGGGAGATAGTCTCCAAATTGAAAAGTTGGATAGAGAAAACTATCCTGCATGGTCTATGAGGATGGAAGCTCACCTTATGAGCAAAGATCTGATAGGATACATCACAGGAGATGAAGAAAAGCCAGAATTCAGAGATCCTAGTGTTCCAACTAGGGAGGAGCTTGCAGATTTGAAGAATTGGATGAAGAAGGATGCTCAAGCAAGAAGCATCATCTACATGGCAGTCAATGACTATTTGCTTCTTCACATTAGAGGACTTGAAAGTGCTTGTGACATTTGGAATGCTTTGGAAGAGCATTTCCAAAATACAACCAAATCAAGGAAGGCTTCACTATGGGCAGAGTTTACTACCTTCAAGAAGAAGGCCTCACAATCAATCTCTGATTATGTGACAAAGATGAAGGACATTGCAGATTCTTTAGGTGCAGTGGATGAAGATATTGAAGAAGACAAATTGGTAAGACAAATACTCACAGGGCTAAGAGGAGATGAGAAATGGAAGCCTTTCATTTTATCTACAGAACTTTCATTAGATCACTTTACTCCTGACTTGAATCAATTGTTAGGTCATATGCTAACTTTTGAGAATGATGTCAAAGGAGATGTTGATAAGAGTGCAGGTCATGCAATGTATTCTAAAGACAAGAAGAAAGTCAACAAAGGGAAGCAACAATCAGGTGAAGAAGAAGGTACATCAAACCAAGCAAACTTCATAAGAGGAAGAGGAAATGGCAGAAGTAGAGGAAGAGGCAAAAACAACAAAGAGAATGCAAGAGCTTGTTGGATATGTGGTAAGACCAATCATCTATCTCATGATTGTTGGCATAATAATCAAAACAATGGTAATTATCAGAACTTTAATCAAAGAGGAAGAGGAGGTAGATTTCAGAGAGGAAATTTCAGAGGTAGAGGTGGTAGGAATTCTTTTGGAAGAGGTGGTGGAAGAAACTTCCAAAGTCAGTCCTATAATAACACCTACTACAACTATGCATCAGATCAAAAGGAGGATTCGACTCTCATTATGAATACATGTGAAACCTCACATGAGGACATGAGAGTGTTCTATATTGATTCAGGATGTAGTAATCATTTAAGTGGAAATATTGCTTTGATGACTGACCTAGATCATAATGCAATTAATCATACAGTGCAGACAGGTGATAATACAAAGCATAAGGTAAAGTCAATTGGTTCAGTCAAAGCTAAGGATGGGAGCACTCTTCTGAGTAAGGTACTTGATGTTCCCACAATTCCAAAGAATTTGATCAGTGTAGGTCAAATTGTGGAAAAAGGATATGAGATAAGGTTCACAAATGATGGAGTTTATGTGGAAGACCCTAGTCAAGGGTATAAACAAGTTATTGCAGGAAAGAAAGAAGGAAGGCTTTTCACATTGAAGGTACAAGGAAATGTTGGACATGCTATGTTCACATATGGAGAGAAGAAGGTGTCAGAATTGGATCTTTGGCACAAAAGACTTGGACACTTTAATGAAAGAGGTATCAAAGAAATGATTAACAATGATTCAGTGCTTGGAATGCCTAACATTGCAGATCAACACATGACATACAGATGTGAGGCATGTCAATTAGGTAAGGCTCATAAGCAATCCTATTCCAAGCATGGATTTATGTATTCAGAAAGACTTGAATTGGTGCATACAGATGTGTGGGGTCCTTCAAAGGACTTTAGTATAAATGGTTCAAGATATTATGTCATATATGTTGATGATGCTACCAGGTGGATCACAATTTATGTGATTAAGGAAAAGTCAGAAGTGTTTAATACATTTAAACACTATCATGCATATGCAGAAAGGATTACAGGTCAAAAATTGAGGAGACTAAGGTCAGATGGAGGGGGAGAGTATTTTTCAAATGAGCTCAATGATTATTTGTGGAATGCAGGTATAAAGAGAGAAGTTACTTGCAGGTACTCTCCTCAACAAAATGGGGTAGCAGAAAGAAGAAATAGGACTCTTGTTGAGTTTGCAAGGTCCATGATGAAAGAGAAGAATTGCCCAAATTATTTGTGGGCTGAGGCTGTTAATACAGCTACATATTTGGTTAATAGATTGCCTTGTAAAGCTTTGCAGGGTATGATACCATATGAAGCTTGGTGGGGTAAGAAACCTACCTTGGATCATTGCAGAATATTTGGATGCTTGGCATATGCATATGTGCCATCTCAATTGAGGCATAAGTTGGAGCCTAAGGCAGAGAAGTATGTATTCATTGGTTATGATGATAAGCAAATGGGATACAGGTTGTGGAGTCCATCCACAAAGCAATTTATTGTATCCAAGGATGTTACATTTGATGAGCAAGGTACTTGGTATGCAGGTAAATATAATGTACATGCAGATGATGAAGAAGTAGTGGAACAAAGAAAAGGTAAAGCAAAGGTTCAATTACTTGATGAAAGTGAGAGTAATGAAGTGCAGATTGAAATTGAAGAGAGGCCAAGGTTTGATCCAGAATGTGATGAACCAGAGACCTCAAGAAGTGTAGAAGTTAGGAGATCATCTAGGCACAAATGGCAACCTACAAGGTATAGCTATGACACTTCATTCTTGACTACTAAAGATTATGCTTATTTGGTAAAAGCAGATGAAGACCCTTCTACATATGAAGAAGCCAAAGGAAAGAAGAATTGGGAAGATGCTATGCAAGAGGAGTATGATGCATTGATAGAGAATCAAACATGGGATTTGGTTCCTAAACCTAATAGTCAGAAAATCATTGGTTGTAAGTGGGTTTACAAAACAAAGAGATTTGCAGATGGAAGTGTGTCTAGGTACAAGGCTAGACTTGTTGTGAAAGGGTATGCATAGACATATGGAGTGGACTATGATGAGACTTATAGTCCTGTGGCAAAGATGACAACCATCAGGACACTCATTGCAATTGCTGCTTGTAAAGGTTGGAAGTTGTCTCAATTAGATGTTAAAAATGCTTTCTTGAATGGTTACATTTCAGATGAAGTCTACATGGAGCAACCAGATGGATTCAAAGATCAAGTGAGTCCAAATTATGTGTGTAAGCTCAAGAGAGCTTTGTATGGGTTGAAGCAAGCCCCAAGGGCTTGGAATTATAGGCTTGTAAAATTCTTGAATGATCTTGGTTTTCAAGCATCAAAGGCAGATAGTAGCTTGCTAGTCAAAGCAAGTGAAAATGGATTCATTTATGTGTGTATTTATGTTGATGACATAATACTTACAGGAACAGATGATAAGGGGATACAAATGATCAAGAAGCAGATGGAGAAAGAGTTCAAAATCAGTGATTTGGGGAACCTATCATTCTTCTTGGGAATGGAGATCTCTTATACTCAACATGGAGTATATGTGACCCAAGAAAGGTATCTTAAAAATTTGCTAACCAAATTTAAAATGGAAGATTGCAGGGTTGCACCTACACCTTTGGAAGTGAACCATAAATTGTCTAGGTTTGGAGGAGAAGAGTTCAGAGATATGAAACTCTATCAAAGTTTGGTTGGTAGCTTGATTTATGCTACATTGACAAGGCCTGACTTGTCATATGCAGTTGGTGTACTTTCACAATTCATGCATTGTCCTAGAAAGGAACATTGGATTGCAGGACAAAGAGTACTTAGGTACATCAAGGGTACACTCAAAGAAGGGTTGTACTATGGGTTTACTTCAGATACAAGAATCAAGATATATAGTGATGCAGATTGGGCAGGTAATGTGGATGATAGAAGATCAACACATGGATACTTGTGCTATGTAGGAGACAAATTGATTTCATGGTGTTCCAAGAAGCAACATACAGTTGCTTTGTCATCTACAGAGGCAGAATATAAAGGTATGGTGGAAGCTGCAAAAGAGGTAATATGGCTAAAGACACTTTTGAAAGTTTTTGATGTGATTCAGAGTACTCCTATTATTTGTGGAGACAATATGAGTTCATTATACTTGGCAGCTAATCCTGTATTTCATGCTAGAACTAAGCATATTGAAATACAGTATCATTTTCTGAGAGAGAAGGTCATTGAGAAAGAGATTGAAGTCATACACACTCCCACAAAAGATCAAGTTGCAGATATGATGACTAAAAGTCTAGATGGACCAAAACTACAAAGATTCAAGGATATGGCTGGAGTAAAGAAGATAGAGAGGAGCCTCAATTAATGATTGAGGGGGAGCTGTTGGTGCATGACAATCATCAATTGAAGGATTATGGAGAAATGAAGTCAAGAAGTCAAGAAGGAAACAAAGTCAGATGGTTGAAGGAAGGACATTTTCAGAAAACTCAAAGATATGTACACATATGTACATTAGCAGACTTATATCCTTGTTTAAGTCATACACTTGTATATATTCATCTATAAATATGTTTGAAAATGTCGGGCAAAGAGAGCAGAAGCGATTTTGAGAATAGGAAGAGAGAAATTAGTGTCATTAGACACATGAAGAGTGAGTGAATTGTCCATCCTCACTTAGATGTAAATTTTCTGAGAAATCGAAAACTTTTGCGCCCGATATTTTGCTGTCTGCTCCCTCTGTGTTTAATCTTTTGAGAAATCCTTTTGCACGTATCTAAGTCCATAGCTAATCTATCTATGGCTAGAATTTGAGAGGTTAATTGTAATCAGGCTGTGAGAATTTTGATTAGGAACATTCATATGTAAGAATGTTCTAACAGTCGAGAAATCTGGCGCACATTTCATCTTCAATGAAATGATCATTGCTCAGTCTACAGTGTAAAGTTTTACACAAATGAGGGCTTAAAATCTAAGTTGGAAGGTAAGCTATCTATGGCTAAAAGATCTTGATCAAACGGGATTTACTTTGGGAGAACCAGTGCTAAGAAGTTGCAGGTGTCAAAGTCGCCATTACAGAGAAGCACTTTCAGACATAGGTAAAGTGTTTCACACATTTCTCAGTGTGTACTTAATCTTTTTGAGAGATTTAACTTGGCAAAGTTGCGCAACCTTAAGGCGAAGTGTTGTGCAAAGTTTTATCAAAAACTTTACAGGATTGATTAGTCAATGAGTGACTAATCTGCAGCAGACTTTTCTGAAGAAACTGAAATTTTCAGAATAATCAATTTTCTGATAATTTGGTAAAGATTCTCTAAATTAGGTGGAGTATGAAGTTGATCTTGATATAGAGGTGATCTAAATTCAAGGTTAACTTGTTCTTTTGGAGATTAACACTCTCCATCAGGACATAGGCCATTTCTTGGTGTCATTGGAAAGCTTAGGGAGTCTACTAATCAAGTCTGAAGCTAAAGAGGGCTGGTACAAAGCAGGTTTTAGTAGTACCTACTCAATGTCTTGGATCATCCATTTATCTTTTTCCCCAAGAGTGGTATCAGAGCAAATAAGGTGAAATGGGAGATGGTTTTCCTTCATTTATTGACAAATTGGACAGGAACAACTATCAAGCTTTGTCTCTAAGGATGAAGACCTACTTACAAGGAAGGAGTCTCTATGGATACATCTCAGGAGATGAGGAATTGCCCTCATTCAAAACAAGAGGTTTGCCAACCAAGGAGGAACAAGAAAAACTCAACACATGGTGTGCAAGGGATGCATTGGCAAGGTCTTATTTACTCAACTCTATATCTGACTTTCTTTTACCTCATATCAGAAATTGTAAGACTTCCCAAGAGACTTGGGAAACCTTGTCATCATATTTTTCTTCCAATACAAGGGCTAGAAAAAATCAGTTGTGGATTGAATTCACAACACTAAGGAAGCAACCTAAGCAAGCTCTTTCAGAATTTGTGACCAAGATCAAAGATGTTGCAGATCAGTTAGCAAGCATAGGAGAAGAAATTGAAGAAGAACAAATTATAAGGCAGGTAATTAATGGAATCAAGGCTGATGACAAGTGGGAGAGCTTCACCACTGCAATGGATCTCTACATGGACATGCACACTCTAGATCTTACAACTCTCATGGGTCAACTATTCACACATGAAGCAAAGCTTACCAAGAGTGGAGACACTACCAAAGGTAACAACTCTTCTGCCCTATACACTGATAAGAAATCTAAGGATAAGGGCAAGAGTAAGAAGGTGGAAGATGAAGGCTCTACCTCCCAAGCCAACTATGCAGGGAGAGGTAGATCTTCAAGAGGTAGGGGCAGAGGAGGTAAGCAAGGTAGGGGGAGACCCTATAATTCATCACCATGTAACATTTGTGGTTTATCAAATCACACCACAGATGCGTGTTACAGGAATTACAAAAATCAGAGAGGAAGAGGCTACCAAAGAGGTGGATACTCACAATCTAGAGGAAGGTTCAACCATCACCAAGGCCACAACAACAATTACAACAACAACTACAACAACAATTACAATGGCAACTACCAAGGAGGAGTCAGAAACAGAAAGGACTATAACAACTACACAGAGGAGCAGGATGACTCTCTCTTGATCATGAACATGACTTCAAAGTCAGGTACAAATGATGATCACTTATTTTAAATTGATTCAGGGTGTTCAAATCATGTGGCTCGTAATGTGGCACTACTCTCTGATCTTGAGGAACCAAAAGGTAAACACCAAGTCCAAAGAGGTGATGATACAAAGCATTCTGTAGTTAAAGTTGGAAATGTGAAAACTTGTGATGGTAATCAGAATTTGTTGAGTAGAGTACTTTATGTACCTAGAATTACAAAGAACTTAATGAGTGTTGGTCAGATTGTAGAGAAAGGGTTGCAGGTCAGATTCAATCAGTATGGAGCATTTGTGGAGGACCCAAGACATGGATTCAAAAGGATAGCTAAAGGAGAAAAAACAGGTAGAATTTTCACTTTTGAGCTGGAAGATACAAAGAACATTGCACTATACAGCTATAAGGATCAAACACTTTCAAAGCTTGAGATTTGGCACAAGAGATTAGGGCACATAGGAGAAAGAACCTTGAAGCAAATGTGCAGGGACCAATGTGTGCTTGGGATACCTAATGTATCCAAGCAACATGCGATCTACAAGTGTAGTGCTTGTCAATTTGGTAAGTCTCACAGGTTACCCTTCTCAAGGAAAGGATATATGCATGAAGACTATCTAGAGCTAGTACACACAGATGTTTGGGGACCTAGCAAAGACCCCTCAGTCTCAGGTTCAAGGTACTATGTGTCTTTTATTGATGACTATAGCAGATGGACTATATTATACTTTATGAAGCACAAGAATGAGGTATTTAATTGTTTTAAGAAATATCTTGCATTAGTTGAAAATCACATAGGAAGGAATTTAAAGAGGCTAAGGTGAGATGGAGGAGGTGAGTACTTCTCCAATGAATTTGAGGCCTTCTTGTAGGAGAGAGGCATCAAAAGGGAAATAACCACAAGGTACTCTCCTAAACAGAATGGGGTAGCTGAAAGAAGAAGTAGGTTAATTGTTGAGACAACTAGATCTATGCTTAATGAGAAGAAATTACCTAAGTATCTATGGGCAGAGAGTGTTTCTACTGCCACCTATCTCATAAACAGGTTACCATCAAAGTCACTTGATGGTATGACACCATATGAAGCATGGCATGGTAAGAGACCATCATTGGATCACTGCAAAATTTTTGGATGTGTAGCATATGTACACATTCCTTCACAGGTAAGAGGAAAGCTAGATCCAAAGGCTGAAAAATGTATTTTCATTGGATATGATTTAAGTCAAAAAGGTTACAAGTTCTATAACCCTACCAATAAGGGATTTATGGTAAGCAGAGATGTGATCTTTGATGAGAATGATTCTTGGTATGAGAATGAATGCAAGAAGGTCAAACTACCCTATGATTTGGAAGAAGAATTTCCAAAACTTACAAAGGAGGAACCTACTCAGGATGGAGAGTCAAGTTCAGATGATGAAGATACAATCAACCTTGAAGAGTTCAAGGCATGGAAGTCCAAAGGCAAAATGAAGACGAAGAAGCTTGAGGACATACCAGAATCTTCAACTCAATCAATCAGAAGGTCTCAAAGAGAAAGCAAAAAACCTATTAGATATGGGTATGATACATCTCTTGTTACTAAACATTCAATTTATCTTGCAAAGGATTTGCTAAATGAAGAACCACGATCATATGAACAAGCAATCACAAAATCAGAATGGAAGGAAGCTATGGATGAGGAGATTGAAGCACTCAAGGAGAGTGATACATGGAAGTTAGTACCCAAGAAGGACTCCATGAAGGTAATAGGATCTAGATGGATCTATAAATTGAAAAGAAATTCTGATGCCACAATTAACAGGTAGAAGGCCAGATTGGTAGCCAAAGGTTTTGCATAAACCCAAGGCATTGACTATGAAGAAACATTTTCTCCTGTGGCCAAGATGCCAACAATCAGAGTGTTGGTGAGTGTGGCTGCATCAAAGAATTGGAACATGTACCAATTGGATGTCAAGAATGCTTTCTTGAATGGATGGATTTCAGAAGAGGTTTATATGTCACAACCTCCTGGCTATGAAGACCCTAAGAAGGTAACTTATGTTTGCAAATTAAAGAAGGTTTTATATGGATTGAAGCAGGCACCTAGGGCATGGAATTACAGGCTAACTACATACCTCCAAGACCAAGGTTTTGTCATGAGTAAGGCTAACACTTCTCTGTTCATTAAGAGAAGTAATTCAGAGGTAATCTATCTCTGTGTCTATGTTGATGATATCATCATTACAGGTAATGATGTCAATGGAATCAGAAGCATCAAAAGCCAAATGATGAACGAGTTCAAGATCAATGATCTTGGGCTATTGAAGTACTTTTTGGGACTTTAATTAGTTTACACTAATTCAGGGATATACATTACTCAGAAGAAGTATGTGCAGGACATGTTGAAGAAATTTCACTTGCAGGATGCTAAAGCAGCTAGCACTCCAATGGAGGTGAACCTAAAGCTAAGTGCCTATGAAGGTGATGAAGTCCAAGACATTAGAGGTTATCGAAGTTTGGTGGATAGCTTGAACTATGCTACCTTAACTAGAATTGATATTGCATATGGAGTTAGTGTGCTAAGTCAATTCATGCACAAACCAAGGATACCTCACTTAGAGGCTGCCAAGAGAATATTGAAGTATCTCAAGGGTACACAAAACCATGGTTTGTACTTTCCTTAAACTTCAGATATTGATATAAAAGTTTATTCAGATGCAGATTGGGCATGATGCAAGGATGATAGGAGAAGCACTTCTGGATACATTTCTTTTGCAGGTGACAAACCAATTTCATGATCTGCAAAGAAGCAACTGACTGTTGCATTGTCTTCTACAGAAGCAGAGTATAGAGAGCTAGCTAATGGCACTCAAGAAGCAATTTGGATTAAGCTTTTGTACACAGAATTGGGCTTATATACTAGGCCTCCAATTATCTTTGGAGATAATACAAGTTCTCTTCACCTTGCAACTAATCCTATCTATCATGCCAGGACCAAACACATAGAAGTTCATTATCATTATGTGAGGGAGAACTTGCTAAGCAAGGACATTCAGCTGAACTATGTGTCAACCAACATGCAATGTGGAGATTTGCTGACTAAAGCTTTGGATGGGACCAAACTTTGCAGATTCAAATCTATGATTCGATTGCAGGATGTATTTGAAGATTGAAGATGAAGACTTAAGCCAAAATGTTTGGCTTGAGGGGGAGCTGTTGGTGTAAATCACAAGCCTACACATTGGCTTGGAAGACATCATGAAGACTCCACATGCATGAAGAACCATAGGAACATATGCTAGTGGTTTATTACCACTTTACCTCATTGTAAACGTTTAATTTGACTTAGAATCTTTTGTAATCACCTACCTAAGTGATTCGTGGAAAAGTAGATCACTTGATTGAGAGAATATCTCCAAACTTTTAGATGCTTGATCATAGGAAGCCAAGGATTGGAATTTGAATTCAAATCCTAAGTCATTTCCTATAAAATTGGATGTGAAAAAGTTGCGGGTAGATCACTCCATTCTCGAGGCTCATTCTATTGAGTTTGAGTGTGTGTAAGGACTACATCATAGCCTACACCTCTCTATACCATTTGGCAATGCTAGACATGCCAATGGGATTGTACACAATTGTTAATCAATAGATACATTTACATCATTCATCTTTGTGTTCTCCGCTAGTCTACTCAAAAGTCTATCAACTTGTCAAGGGCATATCTCAGTCAATACTCCACCAAATTCAGTGATTCAAAGCTTGTTGGATTCAGCTCAGAGTCATCTACATGCGGACAAAGTTTTGAAGTGATTTCATTCAGCCAATTCAGAGAAATCGTTGTCGAGGTGCTCACTGGTCTATCTCTGCTACAGTCCTAAAAAGTCGGGGGTATAGCTAATTTTGCTAAATCAATTTCTCTGAGTATAGTTTGTCATTTTACATCATTCCACTTGAAAATGGTAGCTTAATAAATTAATTGAATACCCCTAGAAGGAGTTTTATCAATTGCTACTGTGTTGGTCACACTGAGTAAAACATTCAGTAGGTGTCAAGACCAAAATAGAAGGTTTTCTTGAGTTTGTGACCTCCAAAGTTATCTGTTTTGATTCAATCATTGCACACATCATTTCCAAAGGACATAGGGCATTTCTTGGTGTCATTGGAAAGCTAAGGGAGTCTACTAATCAAGTCTGAAGCTAAAGAGGGCTGGTACAAAGCAGGTTTTAGTAGTACCTACGCAATCTCTTGGATCATCCATCCATCTTTCCCAACAGATTTGTGTAAAGAACAACCCTCATGCAAGGGTATTTTGTGAACTTATCCCATTTTTTGGCTCCAAGTATGATTAGAGGGATTGCTTGAGGTATTACAACATCAAAATGCACCTGTTTTCAAGCTCAAATTGAAGGATACATTTGCATCTCCATTAAGAAACTAGAAAGTACTCAAAATATGCGTGCTTTTGTTGTTTCTATGCTTATGTTACATATAAACAAAGAAGAATATGATATATTCTTGTTTTTTATGTCTGCATTTAGAGTCCTTTGTCACGTATATGCATTAAAGTAGCCCTACAATCAAAAGATATAGTTTTGGTGCTTAGAATTAGAAATTATGACGCACTTAAGAGATAGATAAGTGAAAACATATCCTCTTTGATATACTCTACTTATGTTTGATGATAATGTATTTTTTTCCTCATTGACATTCTCGTGGGAATATCTTCATAATTATTTTCCAACTTTAGCATATTTTATGGATGTTAAAGTTTGTATAAGCCATGTACAAACCAAAAACAAAAAACTAAATCAATGGGTTGCTCACGATGCACAGGTTTTTGATAATGTTGACTTGGTCAACCTACAAAAAGTCGTGTCATGGTGAACTCCCCTTGAGGTTTTTTTTTTTCTATAAAGAAAAGTGAAAATTTTACTATCATATACAAAAAGAAAATCAAAGTACCTCTTGGTTTGAGAGAAAACAATGCTTGAATATGAAGGCTCAAAAGTGGCTTTTTTTTGTTAATATATGAGGGTCTTTAGCATTTCTCACTTTTATAAGGATTGAAATAGGTTATAGAACATATTTTGGAAAGAATATAAATCTTGTTCAATGTCCCCTAAATTTTGGTAGTTTGAATGGGTCAAATTCATAAAATACATGACATGGTGAATAAGATTTGTTTTTTCTTTTTCTCCTAAGTATCTTCTATACTCTATTCTCGGACCAATGCAAGAGAAAACATGCAAAAAAGCCTCATAAGTTGCAGAAAAAATCACTATGAAATTTTGTTAATGAAGTCCACCTTTGTCTCAAAGCAAGAAGCATCTTGCATTGATTTTTGTGTTAGCAAGTATAGTTTTCAACTTCTACATCTAAATTAAAAAAATATTAAAGCATTCCTCATTCACAATGCCATAGCTTTTGGGAGTCTGACGAAGTTAAAATTCCAACAGTTGCGCCATAGTGAAGAAGACTTTTTTTTTATGTCTGATGGATCCTATTCCGGAACTAAAGAGCATGCTAGCTTTTAGGGAATTGTTTTCAAGTTATATCAGCACACCATAAACTTAGATTTGGAATGATCCCACATGCACCAAAACTTTAGGAATTTGAACAAGCTAGTAGACCCTTTGCTAAGCATGCCTTTCTTGCTTTATTGATTTATTCCATGTTTAAGTAGTCATAACTCTATTTTTTTGTTTTTGCAGTCAAGGAGCTAGATACATCTGAGTGTAGTGGAGAAATTCCTCTTCATATGTTATCCAATTCTTTGTTACAAAGATAATATACTCTTCTAAAGCTTCCTCAAAGTTTGGGTCTCCTCTTTGCATATTCTAGGAGAAATCATGTGGTGAGTGAACAATTGTTATTGTGGTTGTCTAATAAAGGCACTCAGTCATGTGTTTTTCAAGCATTCTTTCTTTCATTGGAAGTAATTACTTTGAGTGAGATAAACTGCATTAACAAGGTCTTATAGTCTTGATTGATTGAAAAAACATCTCAAGTTCATTCCATAGGAACATATACATTTGGTGGTTTGAGTGAGTAGATGTATCGATCTCTAAGTGTAAACGTGAGGCTATTCTTGCTTGATGCTACTAGGGAAGGTTCACTTGTTTTGTAATGTTGAATTTGAATTTACATATATCAAGGTTAATGAATATTGGAAGTGGGTGGTGGTAATTAGGCAAAATGACTTCATTTTGTTTCCTATTAAAGGAATCAAAGAGCCTGACTCACAAAACATCAAAAGAGTGAATAAGCTATGGAATAGAAGAACTAGTAAGTGGAAACATTCGTGGAAACATGAGAACGGTCATTGAATATCATTTTTAAATCTAGAATGTATTCAAAGATTTGATATGATGATTGGTGCCTTCTAAGATATAGAATCAACTCTTGTAATAACTCAAAGAATCGTTTCCTTCTTGTAAATGACCTACCTAGAATGAAGCATTGAGATGGATCAATAGTAAAAAATTGGATAAGTTCAATAGAATCCATAAGCACCTTGACTTTCATATCCCTTTAATAGGACATGGTGTCTGAGCTTGTCTACCATGAGATGGTTGCTTATGTGTGGAGACCTACGACATCCTCTTATTGAGAAATTAAAATCGATTCTTATGTGGTAAATCCTCCACCCTCAAGAAATCTGAACCAGTGCCAAAGTCAAATAAACTAGGGTCCCTCACTGATGTAAGTGTTTCCTATGCGGTAAAGTGATCCTTGGATATCGCTTTTTCTTGTGCCCAATACGAAATTCCGTGTGAAAATCTCTAAGCAAGACATTGAGCTTACAAAGGTAAAACATCTAGAAACAAGCCTTACTTGGCGAAACATTTGGCTTCTCTTTTGCCTTGTGGAACGACATCTGAGGGGAAGTGCTCTCAAAGATATGGAAACAAAGATGTGCGATCAACTTTGATGCCCATCGGAAAGAATGGTCGATTGAATAATCCCTCAATGTTTTAGGTAGAAGAACATTGGAATATAAAAAATCATTTCCTTTAAGCACCATATGATGTTTTTGTTGGGAAAGAACAAGATTAAACCAAGTGGGTTGCCCAGGACGACGATGAAAAAATCATTAACTTTGTGAGTAACTCTCTTTAAACCATTAGTCATATATATATATATATATATATATATATATATATATATATGTATATATATATATATGTGTGTGTGTGTGTGTGTGTGTAATGTAACCTATTCACGAGGAAATACTATTGTGGAAACGTAGCAAATAAAAAACCAATCGGAGGGAGTCCATGCAAGTCCTTATCGTAACCACATCGAATGCAAGAAATCAGTTCAAATATATCAGGGCATGCTAAAACGTTGTTAGCAAAGAAAGAGGGAAAGTGAGCAAGGCGTCAAGTAACATGCGTTCTCAACAGAGTAAAAAGGAAGCATAATGATTGATTAAAGTTAAGTAGCATGCGACGATATCTCAAGACCAGCTTCACAATTAAAAGTGCGAGGACAATGATTTGTTTGAGCTGTTGCAGTTTCATCGCCCTTAGCAAAGACAGAAACTGACTTTCAGAATTTTTTTGGTTGATCTTGAGCTCCATACGACTGCTGCGTTGCCTTGAACATAGAAGTACTGTTTCTAGACTGTAGTATGAGATAGAAACTGGAAATAAGTTCACGGAAAAAAGAAATACAAACTGGACTATAGAGGTAAAAACAATAGAGAGTGAGGGCTCAGCAGAGTGTGTAGTTTTAAGAGCTTTCCTTTGTTGATACCGGTGTGTAGTTTTAAGAGCTTTCCTTTGTTGATACCGCTGCTGTGGAGGAGAGAAAGAGACGTGAAAAGTGGATTATGAAAATATTGGTGAGCACATCGAGAGTCAAGTTAGAGCATGCTTGTCAATCAAATCTGTTCGTGACGCGATGACTTTTTATTAAACGCGAGAGAAACGACATCATTGTCAAAAAGTCAAAAAAGGTCATTGAGGTCCTCCTTATTCAGATAGATCCTACTCATAAACTGGGAAATAGATCATTTTACGTGAATAGAACCAAGAAAATCAAGAAGCGAGTCAAGCGTCACAGACCATGGACGAAAGCACGTATGTATATTGATTGATTAGACATTACGATAATATCTCAAATCATTCCTCACAATGGGCAATGATTTCTTCATCCTCAGCTCATAAATGAAGATGGCTGCATTCGCTTCGATTTAACTCTACACCGTCAGTTTCAAAGGACGAAGCTGCTCGTAGCATTAAAATCAAAGGAACAAAAGTTCTACAAAACGCTTTCTGAAGAATGATGTTGCTACAGTTAGTAGTGTGGAAAATGTTTGTAGCTATAGATAGAGGGAGATTCTGATGATGGTCTAATGGAGATGGTTACGCACCACACATTGTAGAGCAGTAGCAGTTGATTGCATCTCTCTATGCCCTCGCGCAACCTTGCAACCAGCTGATCCTGATCTCTGGCGAAGATGACGTGTTTTCAAGGATTGTGCAGTTCAACGACAGAGCAGCGCCTGCAGTCAACAACTCTGGCAACGGCACCACTACGACATCAGTTGCGCAAGCGCCTTCATGCCTGAATTACAGGCTTTACAGCCCGCTTCGCCGGCGACCATAACTCAAGCTACAGACAAGAGGTGATCCTGACGGACGGTGGCTATGGCGATCCTGATCTGATTCGCTAAAGCTGGTTATCCGAGAGGCAGGTGAAGAAGGCTAGGGGGGAGCTGCACTATGGTCCTGCAGAGCTCAACTCCACGAAGTATCGAAGGAGGGACGCCATTAAAGCTGCATTTTTCTCTGTGAAGAAGGCGAGGACAGGAGCTATCGTCGCTGGCGGGGGGGGGGGAGGTGTCGCGACAGGCGGGGGGGGGGGAGGTGTCGCGACAGGCGGGGGGGGGGGAGGTGTCGCGACAGGCGGGGGGGGGGGGGGGGGGGGTATCGCGATAGGCGGGAGGAGGGGGGGGGGTATCGCGACAGGCCGGGGGGGGGGGGGTATCGCGATAGTCGCGGGAGGAGAGGGGGGCTGCGACAGTCCACCTGGAAGCCTTTCAAAGATAAAAAAGTAAATTAAAAGATCGGGAGCAGGCGGGTAGCCACGTGGGCACCGCGGGGGGCGCCTCCAGCCTTCATCATTGCCCAATGATGGGCTCGTTCCTCGCCTTCAATTGGCGGGTTTGAAAAGAGTTTCCTGATTGAGATCCTTTTCTTCAATCATTGGACTCTTCTCTCGTTTGATTTATTAAAAGAAGTCCTTTAAAAAAGGAGGTAAAAAAAAAAAGGAAGGAAAAGAAAAAGAAAAAGAAGAAAAAAGAAAAAGAAAGAAGATTCAAAAAAGAAGAGAGCTACTTTTTTCGTGGGATCTTTGGGCTTTTATTGTGGGATTTTTGGGCTCTAGCTTTGGTCATGGACTTTGTGGCTCCCCCTCAGGCCGTGTCCACCCTTGATGTGGAATCTGTCCCAGTGGACGTCGCGCACCCAGAGGTCTCTTTATGCAAGGAGTCGGTGGCGGCAAAACAGGAAGAACTGAAGAAAACTTGCCTGATCGGTCAAATGTTTGGCCCCAGGCCATCTCTTGATAGTGTGAGAACTTGGCTTCGCAAGGAGTGGTTCCCACGAGGCCTAATTGTGTCCAAATGTCAATTCCTGCCGGCGAATCACCTGCTTCTTATTTTCGAGAACGAAGAGATGGCTTTCCAAGCCCTGCAAGCCGGCTCCTGGCAAGTGGGCCGGTCCACCCTTTGCCTTTTTAAGTGGACCCCAGACTTTGTCCCGAACAGATCAAAGCCTCTTCGTTACCCACTTTGGGTGGAGCTCCCCAATCTGCCTTTCTTCATGTAAACTTGCATTAGCCCTAAAGACTCAGGGGGCTTGGGTATTTTGGATATTGCTGGTTTAGCTGACAAACTGGCGGCTAAATGGCTTATCAAGGCCTGGAGCAATAGGGAGTCCTCTTGGGCTAAATTGATCTTCAGAAACACGGAAGACTTTACCTTTGTCGGCCTTCCTGGTTGGAAGGACATAGGGATTCTCACTCTTTTGTTCTCCCCCCAACCAGTCTGCCCTAAAGGCTCTAGCCTCGTGTGTTCTTTATGGAAGAATTGGAACAAGGCCAAACAGTTCATCAGAATCAGCGATGATTGGAAGTGGGCAGCTGGCATAAGACAAAATGACTCTATCTGGTTCCCGATCAGTGGCATTCGGGGAGTGGATTCTTGGAACCTCCAAACTGCAAGGCGGTTATGGAACAAGGGGTTTAAACAGTGGAAACAGCTCTGGAAACAAGAGACCCGCCAGTGGATTAGGTTCGAAGATTTGGATCCGAGACTTAACATTACCTTTGAGGAATGGACTCTTCTTCAAAGTAGGTGTTTAGCCTGGGACCGCTCTACTACCCGCCTACTCTGCGGTCAGGATCCTCCTTGCTCGGAGGGCCTCAAATGGAGCAATGGTAAGAATCTGTCCAGAATCCCGAACTTCAAAGGGGAAGTGAATGTTCACCACACCCTTAACAAGAGATGGTGCCTTGCTTGGACCAAACTTCGGTGGGAGCTAAAATTCATGTCTCTCTGGCACCCCCTAATTGAGGTCAAAAAGTCCGTTCTCATGTGGCAGGTCTTACACAAAGGCATCTGGACCAATGCAAGGGCTAACAAAATATGTGGTGTGCCGCCTTGGTGCAAGCGCTGTCATCGGTGCATCGAAGATTTAGCCCACCTGTTCTTTGACTGCCCCAAGTCCCGTGTTGTCTGGCAGCACGTGTCCCGCGTTCTGAAAAGTACGAGTCAAATCAACTGGCAACAAGTGATGTTGGGGGAGGCGATCGGTTGCTCTTCGAGGCTATGGAATGCCATCAGAGGCGAGGCTCTCTGGAAGATTTGGAGAGAGCGCTGTGCCGTCAATTTCGACCAAACTCCTAAGGAATGGTCGATTGAGAAATCCTTGTTTCTCCTTGGTAAAAGAATCTCCCGAGCCAAGAGTTCACCACCATTTAGACATCACTGTAATCTCCTGGAAAACAACAAGTTGAAACCCAAATGGGTCCCTCATGAGGGCGATGATAATGTTATCCACCTCATTTGTAATGCCTTGTAGCTTGCTTGACTCATCCCCTGCGTTGTGGGATTCGGGGGGTCCCATGGGCACTAGTCCCGTTCACTTGTAACTTTTTCTCTTTAATATAATTAAAGTCCGGGAGATTAGGCTAAGGCCGAACTTCCTTTATAGAAAAAAAAAAACGCTTTCTGAAAAAATTTGACTGGAATGATGAAGAGATAGAAAATTAACATTTCCTTTACATTTCATCCAAACCTAAAGTGAAACCATGTCAGCCTAAGATAAATGAAACTGATAATGAAGTTTAAACACTATACCTACAATAGGACAGTCTATTCCAAGGGGAATTCACGAATAAATATGTTGATGAAATTGATAAGAATCAGCGTCAAGAAAAACAAAGCATGAACAAATCAGCTCACGCCTCTTTCTCCTCCCTTCCTCTAAATACACGCTCAAATACTCTCTCTCTCTCTCTGTCTCTCTCTCTCTCTCTACCGTTTTGTCTCTTCTTACTCACCCCTCTATCACTCACTCATTCTCCCCTCTGACACACGTGATCGATGGTACAATTACGAAGAGGAAGGTAAATATGCCAGGGATGGCCTATATGTGCAATCTATTACCAAGATTTTAGTGTACGTAGGGAAAATGTTTGGAAGGGGGTACCAGGTAAGATCTAACATAGGTGAATAATTTGTGGATGACTGTAAGGAAATTTAGAAATTCAAACGACGAAATATGCAAGTCAAACTCTTGAAACTACAGGTACATATTTTCACTACAAATATTTACTTTATATATCATAAGAAGTTGGTTCAAAAGCTCGAATTGTTCTACAAGATAGTAGAATCTATCAAGATGTAAGGGATCAAGGAAATTCCCTTCAAGAGGATGAGAAAAGGGCTACGAAAATTTTCAAACTGAAACTAAGAAGAATTTGTGTGAGTTTTGAGGGATGGGGAAGCAACTAGGATTTAATTCGAGAAAAGTGGATACATGGACCTAGAACCATTGGAGAACATACTAATATATGAGTGTAGTCAGCGAAAGAACATTCTAATTAAGGTAAAGATTACTTTTTTTCCGCTTTCATAGATCATTATTTAAAGATTGTGTGGATTTAATAATTACATTAGCTACGAATTAGAGGTTCGTTTCATTGGCAAAACATTGACAACAATGACTAAAGATTAGAGACACATACAGATGATAAGGTGAGATTGATTGGGAGCGAAATTAATTTTCAAATGGATTTCGTAATGTTAAGGTATCAAGAGATGTTTCACATGGATGCACACTCCCCAATACCAAGGTTGAAAAAGAGAGAAAATAGATATATTTTAGAGATATCTAGAACTATTCTAACTAAAATCATTGTACCTTATGTCACGTTGAAGTGATGCAACATACATAATTCTGTATCGTATTTGTAGGAAACATTCCTATGAGATCCATGGCTTGAATCCTTATCCTAGATTCTAGAGTAAACCAAACTCTCCCATATGAATATGTTTGGATGTACTTGTTATGTACATGTACGAAGTAAATTGATACAAAACATGGAGCTAAAAGCAATCAAATATGTTTTCGAGAGACACAAATGATCATACAGGATATGGATGTGTCGAATCTAAAAGATAAATATTAACAATATGAAGGGATGTGGCTTTTGTATCTCTAATCTCATGGTGTATTAAACATGATTCATGTAGGAACATGAAGAACCAAGGACTCCGGATTATGAAGGACAACGTAAAATAGAGTTGAGTTCTCTAAGGTTCACAACCATTGATGCTGGATCAAACATGTCTTCAACATGGAGGAGATGATGTCCATCAATATATGAAGCACAATCAAATAATAGATGAAAAGAGAAAGTAGTGGGGTTGGATGAAGGAGATAGCAAGCGTGAGGAAGATGGAGAACATATGTTAAAAAGTGGATCCACATTAAAGGAAGTAATCAAGATTCAAGTCCAAGGAGGATCATTGCTGATACTTTGAAGAAATTGAAGACTGTTAAGGTTAATATGAAAGTTATATTTATGATTCTTACATGGCAACCTATTTTGTACATATAAATTTAAGCATCACTATTGCTATTCGTATGAAGAAGCAAGCAGATAAACAAAATAGAAACAAGGACTCCAAGAGAAGACGTAATTTCTTGAAATGAATAAATCATTTAAAATAGTTCAAAATAAAAAACAAAATGAAGGACAAAGTAATAAATGTGTTACATTAAGAGAAAGTGAGATGGATTGTTAGAAATCGATCTATAGATACCATTCCATGTGTGTGTGGAACAAGGGCCGACCATAGCCAAGGTCCCTAGCTCACGGGATATCCTAAGGTATCCAATGATAATGGGGATGCATGTTTCATGGCGGCCACATGTGAGATCTAGATCATTCTAGCACATTACTATTTTGACTGCAAGAGGATATAATGGATGGGAGGAGAGTGGCACACACATCATTCATAAGTCTTAGTTTTAAAGCTTTCAAGAGAGATTTTAGGCAAATCTTAAAATTGGTATGAGAGTCAAGTTTTGATATTTTTTGAGAAGTTTTTGGGAGTTATTTATTGGTTTTACATGGGAGAATATTTGAATGTCATCATATGCATCATCATGTTGAAGATTCTCTCTGCGCTTTTGATGGAGTTTGTAGGAGCTAGCTGAAACACAAGAAAATGGGACGAGAGCCCACTTAGAGAGCTTTTGAGCCCGCAAGGAGGCGCAACACATTCAAAAAAGTGCTTCGAACTAGAACACCATGCACATCTGCCCAAGCACGCATACAACACAACTACGTAAGAGGAGAGCATAGAAAGTTAGTGGCCATCTGTTCTTGACTTGATGGGAGCAAGCGGGAAGAAAAGGGATATGTAAACCTGAATTTGGCACTACAAACCTCATATGTTGGATAAATGGTGAAGTTGTGCATGTGTTTGTTGTTGAGAGGAGCTAAATAGAGCCAAAATTGAGTATTTTCGGGAGTTTTCCATCTTCAAACCCATCTACAAGGCTATGTTAAGATGATCCTTTTCGACCAAAATGGTCATATCTTTCTTAATTTGGAACCAAAGCGCTGGTTCTAGGCCCTATAGAATCCTTACTCACATACCAAGCTTTTGAGTGGTTGGAAGATACCACTTGAGCTTATATACATATCTATATAGGCAATATCAACTATCGTTGTACAAACATCTTTTTAATGCAAGGATGATCAAAATTCACTTGGAGATGCAAGAGGAGTATATTTCAACCATGTCCAACACTTGTTCATACCTGCACATGAAACTTTTAAACCCCAAGCTAAGTTTTCTCATGATTTTCATGCATTTTTATTCTCTTTATGCATTTTTTCCACTTAGAACAAGCATACCACATAGAATATGCATCATATGTTTGTTCATAGGCTTCTTGAGATCTCTGTTTCATACACAATAGGATGGTAGTAGTTTGTTTTGCAAGTATTGCTAAGAAGACATAAGAACATTCAACATTCTTATCTTTTATATTTGTACCACAAGTACAAGGTTTTTTTATAAAAGGGAGTGCCCTTTTGGTCATATTGTATATAATGTGTGCTCACTAGCACATTTTCTTGAACGTGTGTGGTGCACTTAGTTATATTTTTTTCTTCATTTTCTTGTCAAAATGTTGTCCAATGTTTCTAGGTTTTTGCATGCAAAAACATAAAAGTAGAAAATGATACTAAAAGTGTTCTTTTTTGTTATTTCTTTATGTAAAGGCTTGTGCCTAGTTACATTATAGTTCCACTTTGTTACTTTATGTGTACATAAACACACAAATTCAAAAGAAAAACATATATACATCAAAAATGTAAAACGAATTTAACTTTTTCCTAGTATGCATAGGACCCTTTGCACTAGTTAGGGTTGACATGCACATGGCTACTCAGCCCTTAAATGTTATAGACACCATGAGTGCTAGGATCTCACAGCTAGAGAGCACACTCCATGACATCTTAGAGCACGTACATATCTCCAAGAAAGAAGAAGTAGTGCCAAAGACTGAACTACTAAGAATGGAGTAATATGCTCTATGTGATCATCAAACATGAAACGTTCCTAGTGAGAGTGAGCTAGTAAGAGAATCCCAATGCTAGATTGAGGATCTTAAGCTTTCAAGATATCACAATTCTACTAGCATGTAAAATCTTGCTGCTATTGAGCAATGGCTCAATAAGTGAGAGGAGTGCTTTCGTTTATGATATATCATGGACGATAGGCATAAGATTTAGCAGGTGCACTTAGTTATATTTTTTTCTTCATTTTCTTGCCAAAATGTTATCGAATGTTTCTAGATTTTTGCATGCAGAAGCATAAAAGTAGAAAATGATACTAAAAGTGTTCTTGTTTGTTATTTCTTTATGTAAAGGCTCGTGACTAGTTACATTATAGTTTCACTTTGTTATTTTATGTGTATATCAACACACAAATTCAAAAGAAAAACATAAATCCATCAGAAATGTAAAACGAATTTAACTTTTTCCTAGTATGCATAGGACCCTTTGCATTAGTTAGGGTTGACATGCACATATGTGTGTGGTGCACTTAGTTATAGTTTTTTCTTCATTTTCTTGCCAAAATGGTTTCGAATGTTTCTAGATTTTTGCATGGAGAGGCATAAAATAGAAAATGATACTAAAAGTGTTCTTGTTTGTTATTTCTTTATGTAAAGGCTTTTGACTACTTAAATTATAGTTCCACTTTGTTACTTTATGTGTACATAAACACACAAATTCAAAAGAAAAACATAAATCCATCAAAAATGTAAAACGAATTTAACTTTTTCCTAGTATGCATAGGACCCTTTGCACTAGTTAGGGTTGACATGCACATTGCTCATCAGCCCTTCGATGTTATAGACACCATGAGTGCTAGGATCTCACAGCTAGAGAGCACACTCCATGACATCTTAGAGCACATACATAGCTCCAAGAAGAAGAAGTAATTCCAAAGACCGAACTACTAGGAATGGAGTAATATGCTCTATGTGAGCATCAAACATGAAATGTTCCTAGCGAGGATGAGCTAGTAAGAGAAGCCCAATGGTAGTTGGAGGATCTTAAGCTTTCACGATATCACTATTCTACTAGCATATGGAATCTTGCTGCTATTGAGAAATGGCTCAGTAAGTGGGAGGAGTGCTTCCATCTATGATATATCATGGACGACAAGCATAAGATTTAGTAGGCAACTTACAAGCTTGTGGGCATTGCCCATAGGTGGTGGGGTAAGATGGAGTAGGGCAAGAAAGAGCCCACTACATGGGAATAGTTCAAAGTCCTATCCTATAAAATTTTTTCCTGATGAGAGGAGTGGAGCAATAGAGACTTGGTTTTCATTTGCCAGAAAAACAAACCATTCACTATTATGTGGATATGTTTAGGGAGTTACTTCTTAAAGTACCTAACTCTATCCTAGAGTTTCTCCAAGTTCATAAGTTTGTCTTGGGGCTTAGAGAATCTATCTAACCTCTAGTTAGAAAGGAGAGGTGCCATTGTTTTGTAGAGGCCATAGAAATGGTTTTAGTTTATGAGGATGGCCATAGGGTAGTAGGGTCCAAAGGCCACAGATCCTCATGGACTACGATGAGTCGGCCCTTTTCCAAATCCACTCCTATTTTGAGGAATGCACAAACTCAAAAACAGACTAAGAAGGTGCACATGATCAAAATAATTTCATGAGGAGAGAGATAGGTTTCTACTCTCATTAAGAGGATATGCAAATATATGTAGAAGATTCTAATGGTGGCTACACAGAAAGTGTTCATTTGATGCACTTTTGACTTGCTTTGATAACATGTGTACGTATGCATATGTGTGTGCATATTTTTGTGTGTTTGTATGCATTTATGTATATATATGTATATATATATATATATATATATATATATATATATATATATATATATATATATATATATATATATATATATAGAAAGAGAGAGAGAGAGAGAGAGAGAGAGAGAGAAAGAGCAAGAGACAGAGATAGATTGATAGAAACCTAAAAATTATACCTTAATAGTGCAGAAACAGACATGTTTCTCCATGCTAAATGATTTTAAAGATTGAGAATAAGTAAGTCGGCACTTAGTTTTGTCAAGCGACTTCCTTCATATATATACTTTAAACATTCTTCTTGAAGTTATTTCTCATTTGTAGGCTTATCAATGCTTTCACTATCATTTTGATACCAATCTTCAATAAAATTTTCCATGCCATAATCTTCATCATTATTGCAAAAATCTTGTACTTAATCTTTTTTTGAATATAGGTCTTTCAATCTTGCATATTAAATAGGATCATTTTTTTGTAGCCTCCTCATGGAAGCTTCTGATAAATGAGGTCTTACTAGAAACTTTGAATGGTCTCGTGGAGGATTATCAATATCATACATTGGAATCTACACACATGAATAAAAATCATGAGTATTCCATTAAAGAATGAAAAGCAGACTTTAAACATAAATTTAAATATATAGGTTAGTTTCAAAAGAGTTTCAATCAATTTGAATTTTATAAGGCAACACAGGATAGGTCAATAGAAAGTTTTCATTTCTCTCTAGGTAAAAAGTGTTCTTGAAGCTCTACGCCATCCATTGTTCACTAATAATTCATCACCAACATGTAATGAAGTAATAACATTGATAACTATGTATCTTGCTACATCTGCATCAATTTCCTAAATTGAATGAATGAATATGCTAAAACCCTAATCCTAAAGGCCTAGAACTAAAACATGTATATGTGTGTGTGCATGTGTATATGTATTATGTGTGCATATGTATATGTGTGTATGCATGTGGCAAAAACCTAAAACACTAATCCTAAATACCTAGACCTAAAACATGTATATGTGTAACACTGAGTCACAACAAAGGAGAACAAAGACATGTTCTCTATTCCTTTTTACCTAAAGACCATGATATCAAGCAATAAAGTGGGCATTTTACAATATCTAGAAAGCATCACTTGTTCTTACTTGTAAATATTGACTTGAAGCTTGATCCCATATCCCAAGTAGTCAAGATAGATATAATAAAATACTTGGTGCCATGAAAACTAGTTGTTCAACACGATCAAGAATCCCACATCATGATCTTTGACAAGAGATTAGAGTTGAAGGTACAAGTAATAGTTCGGTAAGCTCCTTCATTACATCTATAACCTCAACAAGCACATATTATAGCTGATTAAAAGCTACTCGAAAATCAGAGTACATGTGTTGCAAAAATTGAAACATTTTAACAAGGCAATTAAGATCATCCCCTTTGTATAGTTAAGATTGTCATTTAATGTTGGACCATATTCACAGAATATGAAATAAATTTCACAAAAGCATTCCCAAGAGAAGATTATAATCAACAAAATTATACTAAAAATCATTCACAAATTCATCAGAGAAATGCTTAAGATAAGTCAAGCTGAACACAAAGTGGAAGTAGAACTCCACATTATATTTCTATTAAAATGATGTTTTACATTTCATGTGTTTTACAAGAGTAATATGAATCTACAATAGAAGTTGATCATAGCTTTCCTCACGCTCAAGCATAATGGGATCCTCAGGAACATTAGAACACATCTCTTGCCTCTCTTGCTCCAAGATTGGCTCTTCAAGGTCAGCCATGTCCCCCGGTTCATCTGCAAGTGGGGGAACAGGCTCCCTTGAAGCCGGTTGGAATCTCTTTGTGTCTGCAATGTGCTTCCTTCCAACCTCTTGGTCTTCATCTGGGCATTCATTCAGCCCATTGATTCTCATTCTAATGAAGCTCACTTGAGCATCATCCTTCTCCACAGCTATGCAGTGCCTGAACATCTTTAAGGAGCAAGCCAGAGCCGTTCTTGAAACAGCAGAAAACCACTTAGAGGCCAATCAACATTATGACTAATGAAAATTGTTAAAATTGAAATTACCTATGCCCGAAAAAAGGTCTAGGACCCAGTCATCATCATTGGAGAATAGTTGAAGCAATCTCATTATGAGCTTTTGTGGCTTCTGATAGGGGTTAACCAATGAACTGTCCCCAGGTACATGATGAAGTTTCTTGGTAACGGCTAGGAACATGAGCACATTTGAGATCCCATTGTCATTGCAATGCTCCCTACTCTCCTTTTGCTTACTTCATCATAATAGCCAACTGTAATGCATTCAGTGGAGCTCACAAACCTATGCAAAGGAGTGTGGTTGACGTTTGTCTTCACCCTGCCAACAAGAACTATAAGTGACAGAGAGCATCATTAAAGCCAGGGGATAGAAAGAAGATTACTTACTGTTGATGTATGAAACACCACAAGAAATGAATTAATGTGACACTAGAACACCTCTATGGTCACCATTAACTCATTGCCACTCGAAACTTTGAGAAATGATAGCCTAAAGTGAGAACTTTGCTTCTACAGAAATTCCTAGTCACCGAAATGACATACCTTCAGTATTTTGCAAATTTCTCCTAGTTCAAGTATTATTTCTCCATGGAAATTTATAGGCTGAAACTAGAAGAGTAGAGCTTTCCAACAAGCTATCATATGCATCAAACGGATCTCTAGAACTCAAGTTATGGCTCTCACAAGATGACCCTGTATGACCTTCCAAAACTGGAAATTTTACCTGTTTTAGTAAGAGCGCCTGTTTAAAATTAGAATTCGATGCCTAGCATCGACTTGCAACGAGAATTCGATGTCGGGCATCGACTTGGGATGTTTTTGGCCACTTTTCAGCAGGGATTCGATGTCGGGCATCGACTTCCCGCATAAAGTCTTGATCTTTTGGACACCAAAACTATAGGTGATTTCATGCACACTTAGAATATGACTTCTCAACTGGAATTCGATGCCAGGCATCGAGTTGCTCCAACAACATCATGTTTTTCAAACACTTCAGTACTGAATGAAAAATATAAAAGAAAATATGACTTATCAACAGAGATTCGATGCCAGGCATCGAGTTGCTTGGAAAACTTGATCTTTGTAACTCATCACACAGTAGGTAATCATGGAGATGATGGAGAGAGGCTCATACACAGAACTTTACTCAGTTCTTCTCATACCTATAAAAAACTCAGAAGTTTTACAAATGCTTTCTCACTCAGAGAAGCCCGACTATACTCAGTCATACAAAAATGAGTTCTTCTCACTTTCTCATTGTCTTCCTCCTTCTTCTTCTCTTCGCGTCAGTTAATACTAACTAACTTATATAGATTTTCTCATTCCCGTGATTTTTAAAAAACTTCTAGAACTAAAGTGAACTAACTTTACAAGTATGATACACTTGTGAATTTGTCCCTTCACATAGGCATGGGGTTTTCTTTCTAAGATTTGACCTTCAAATATATGTCTTATTAGTGATTGTTTCTCCAACAGCTCCCCCTCAATCACTAATTGACATTCCCTGTTTCTTCATATCTTCTTCTTTTCTTTTACTCCTGCCATGCTTTTGAATCTGCTGGTCTTCACACCATCCAAGCTCTTTGTCATTATGTCTGCTAACTGATCTTTAGTAGAAATGTACTCCACTTCAATCTCCTTCTCCATTACCTTTTCTCTGAGAAAATGATACTTTATCTCTATGTGCTTTGTCCTTGCATGAAATACTGGATTTGCTGCAAGATAAAGTGAACTCATATTATCTCCATGTATTGTATGTGTACCTTGATCAATGCCTAAGCTCTTGAACAATGTCTGCATCCATATGACTTCCTTAGCTGCTTCCACAAGTCCTTTGTACTCTGCTTCAGTTGATGATAATGCTACTGTATGTTGTTTCTTTGAACACCAACTTACAAGCTTATCACCAATGTATATCATGTAACCATGAGTTGATCTTCTGTCATCCTGGTTACCTGCCCAATCTGAATCACTATAGGCTCTCAACTTCAAATCTGATGTAAAAGGATAATATAATCCTTCCTTTATAGTTCCTTTGATATATCTGAGAACTCTTTGACCTGCAATCCAATGTGGGTCCTTTGGACAATGCATGAATTGTGACAAAACTCCCACTGCATAACTAAGATCAGGTCTTGTTAGTGTAGCATAAATCAAACTACCCACAAGAGATTGATACTTCCTCATATCTTTGTATTCTGCACCATCATATTTACTGAGCTTGTGATTAACCTCAAGTGGAGTTGAAGCTTCTTTGCAATTTTCCATATCAAACTTCTTCAACAAGTTCAGAAGATACCTTTCTTGTGACACATATATGCCATGATCTGTATAAGTGACTTCCATTCCAAGAAAGTATGATAACTTTCCTAGATCACTGATCTTGAATTCTTTTTCAAGTAATCTCTTTACCTCTTTGATTCCTTCATCCGAAGTACCTGTGATTATAATGTCATCTACATAAATACAAATGTAGATTGTACCTTCCTCTATTCTTTTGATAAGTAGACTTGAATCTGCTTTTGAACTTTGATATCCAAGATCATTGAGATACTTCACCAGTCTATAGTTCCAAGCTCTTCGAGCTTGCTTCAATCCATACAATGCTCTTCTCAACCTGCAAACAAAATTTGGATACCTGGAATCTATAAATCCTTGAGGTTGTTCCATGTATACCTCATCTGATATGTATCCATTCAAGAATGCATTCTTTATATCCAATTGACTTAGAGTCCATCCTTTTGAAGCTGCAATAGCAATGATTGTCCTTATAGTTGACATCTTGGCTATAGGACTGAATGTCTCATCATAATCTATGCCATAGGTCTGGGCATAGCCTTTCACCACCAGTCTAGCTTTGTATCTGGCTATACTTCCATCTGCAAGCTTCTTCACTTTATAAACCCATTTATTTCCAATAACTTTCTTACCATTTGGTTTAGGAACAAGTTCCCATGTCTTGGTCTCCTCTAGTGCATTGAATTCTTCCTTCATTGCTTCTTCCCATTGCTTCTTACCTTTAGCTTCATCATAGTTCTGAGGTTCTTCATCATCTTTGACCATATATGCATAGTTCTTCTGAGTTATGTAAGAAGTATCATAAGAATACCTTTCTGGTTGTCTTCTAGTCCTGCTTGATCTTCTTGGTTCACATTCTTCATAAGTTTCTGGATACACCTCTTCATCAAATATAGGAGCTTCTTCATTCCTTCTTGTTAATCCACTTCTGGATGTACTTGCTTGCATATAGTCTTCATCTCTATTCACCTGCACAATTGATTTTCCTTTCTCACATCTTCTTACCTCTTCTTCAAATTCCTCAGCTGTATTACTTTGATCTGCATACCAACTTTTCTGTTCATCAAATGTAACATCTCTAGAAACAAGAAATTGTTTGGTTAAAGGATTCCACAACCTGTAACCCATCTGCTTTTCATCATAACCAATGAACACATATTTTTCTGCCTTTGGTTCAAGTTTATGCCTAAGCTGTGATGGCACAAAAGCATATGCAATTGATCCAAACACTCTACAATGATCTAGTGTTGGTTTCTTACCCCACCAAGCTTCATATGGAGTCATACCATTGAGAGCTGCACATGGTAATCTATTCACAAGATATGTAGCTGTATTTACAGCCTCAGCCCAAAGATAATTTGGACAATTCTTCTCCTTTAGCATAGCTCTAGCAAACTCAACCAAAGTCCTGTTCCTTCTTTCTGCTACACCATTTTGTTGTGGTGTATACCTGCAAGTTATTTCTCTCTTAATACCTGCATTCCAAAGATAATCATTGAACTCTTGGGAGAAATATTCTCCCCCTCCATCAGACCTCAGTCTCTTAAGCTTTTGACCTGTGACTCTCTCTGCATATGCATGAAAATGCTTGAAAGCTCCAAACACTTCTGATCTTTCCTTCAAAACATATAATGTTATCCATCTTGTAGCATCATCAATGAAAAGAACATAGTACCTTGATCCACTGATAGATCCTTCTTTTGTTGGTCCCCATACATCTGTATGAATGAGCTCAAGTACTCCATCATGTTTGAAACCTTTCTTTTGAAATGGTAACCTGTGTGCTTTACCCATTTGACATGCTTCACATTTATAAACCATATGTTGACTTTGCACATTTGGTAATCCTAGTACAGACTGATTAGCAACCATAGCTTTAATTCCTCTTTCATTAAAGTGACCTAATCTCTTATGCCAGAGATCAAGTTCTGTAATCACTCCTTCACCATGTGTGAGCAAAGCTTGACCAATGTTCCCTTGCACTCTTAAAGTAAAGAGTCTACCTTCTTTCTTACCAGAGACAATCTAATTATATCCATTCTCTGGATCTTCCACAAATACTCCTTCATTTGTAAACCTGACTTGAAAACCTTTTTCAACTATCTGTCCCACACTAATCAAGTTTTTAGGTATTGTAGGAACATACAAAACATTGGTTAGCAAATCTGCTCCACTCTTGCATTTCACTTTTCCAATTGAATGTACACTATGTCTTGTATTATCACCAGTTTGAACTGTGTGACTCGAAATACCTTTTTCCAATTCTGACATCAATTCTATGTTTCCTGACAAATGATTAGAACATCCAGAGTCAATGTAAAATACCTTTAGATCTTCTTTATCTGATGTGCTGATTGAATTCATCATCAATGATGTATGACTTTCATTCTGTGTGTCATTTGCATAGTTGTAGTAGGTGGTGTTGTAGGATTGATTCTATCCCCAACTTCTTCCTCCACCTCTACCATAGCCTCCTCTTTGATTTTGTCTACCTCTTTGAAAATTACCTTGATATCTTCCACCTCGACCTCTGCTATTGTTGTTTTGATTCTGGTTTGATCCTTGTTGGTTGTGCCAACAGTCATGAGCCAAATGATTACTCAATCCACAGATCCAGCAAGCCTTTTTGTTGTTATTTTGATTACCTCTTCCTCTTCCAAAACCTCTTGCTCTTCCTCTGCCTGTGCCTTTACCTCTTGCATAATAAGCTTGAGAACTAGACTCCTCTTCATCCTTTGCTTTAAGTTTATCTCCTTTCTTCTTATTCTTCATGTACATTGCAGAACTTTGTCCTTTATCTCCATCTCCCTTCAAGTCTTGCTCATATGTGAGCATCAAACCAAGCAACTGGTTCAAATCTGGAACATAATGATTTAATGAAAGTTCTGTTGATAAGACAAAAGGTTTCCACCTTTCATCCCCTCTCAAACTTGCAAGTAGTTGAGCAATCAATCTGTGATCTTCAACATCTTCATCTATGGATCCAAGACTATCTGCTAGATCCTTCATCTTAGTGACATAATCACTAATGGTTTGACTTGGCTTCTTCTTGAATGTTGTAAACTCTGACCATAGACTTGCTTTACGTGCTTTAGTAGTACTTTGGAAATGATACTCCAATGCATTCCATATATCTTCAGATGATTCCAATCCTCTGATGTGTGGTAGCAAATGATCAGAGATTGTATTGTAGATGTATGCTTTTGCACTTGCATCCTTCTTCTGCCAATGCTTTAAAGCATCTAGTTCTTCTTTCTTTGGTCGGCTCTCATCTTCGAATACTGGCTTCTCTTCTTCACCTGTAACATATATCATGAGATCCTTACTCATAAGTAAGGCTTCCATTCTCATTACCCATGCGAGGTAATTATCTCTGTCCAGTTTGTCAATGGAGATATGATCTGCCATAGTTCTTTCCTTCTGCTGCAACCTGTGAGCTTAAAGGATAAAGGATAATACCTTTTGAAGTTCTTTGTGTATGAGGATACTTTTGAAGTAACCTTTTGATGCCTTGTGTCTTCAAATGCTTCACCTTTCAAACTTTAATGGAAAACTTTACAAAACTTCTCGTACCTTTGTCGTCTTCTGCTCTCCAGAATCTTTCTGCTCTGATACGACTTCTTGATGTATGAAACACCACAAGAAATGAATTAATGTGACGCTAGAACACCTCTATGGTCACCATTAACTCATTGCCACTCCAAACTTTGAGAAATGATAGCCTAAAGTGAGAACTTTGCTTCTACAGAAATTCCTAGTCACCGAAATGACATACCTTCAGTATTTTGCTAATTTCTCCTAGCTCAAGTATTATTTCTCCATGAAAATTTTTAACCTAAAAGTAGAAGAGTAGAGCGTTCCAACAAGCTATCATATGTATCAAACGGATCTCTAGAACTCAAGTTATGGCTCTCACAAGATGACCCTGTATGACCTTCCAAAACTGGAAATTTTACCTGTTTTAGTAAGAGCGCCTAGTTAAAATTAGAATTCGATGCTTAGCATCGACTTGCAACGAGAATTCGATGCCGGGCATCGACTTGGGATGTTTTTGGCCACTTTTCAGCAGGATTCGATGCCGGGCATCGACTTCCCGCATAAAGTCTTGATCTTTTGGACACCAAAACTATAGGTGATTTCATGCACACTTAGAATATGACTTATCAACTGGAATTCGATGCCAGGCATCGAGTTGCTCCAACAACATCATGTTTTTCAAACACTTCATGACTGAATAAAAAATATAAAAGAAAATATGACTTATCCACAGAGATTCGATGCCAGGCATCGAGTTGCTTGGAAAACTTGATCTTTGTAACTCATCACACAGTAGGTAATCATGGAGATGATGGAGAGAGGCTCATACACAGAACTTTACTCAGTTCTTCTCATAACTATAAAAAACTCAGAAGTTTTACAAATGCTTTCTCACTCAGAGAAGCCCGACTATACTCAGTCATACAAAAATGAGTTCTTCTCACTTTCTCATTGTCTTCCTCCTTCTTCTTCTCTTCGCGTCAGTTAATACTAACTAACTTATATAGATTTTCTCATTCTCGTGATTTTTAAAAAACTTCTAGAACTAAAGTGAACTAACTTTACAAGTATGATACACTTGTGAATTTGTCCCTTCACATAGGCATGGGGTTTTCTTTCTAAGATTTGACCTTCAAATATATGTCTAATTAGTGATTGTTTCTCCAACACTTACCACGTGAGGCACTCCACAGCATGACATCTTGCCTTCAGAGCAATTGAAACAGAGAAAGACTGGTCTCTGCTATGGAAAATTACTATCCTCCAAAGAGGAGACATAGTCAACTCTGCAAAATCAGTGACCATCTTCCAAATCTGAGGGTGTTTGAACGGTTCATCATCATTAACTAATCCCAACATCCTAAATCCATAGGGTATGTCTGCTATGAGAAGGGAGAAATGCTTTCTAGGCACAAAAGAACAAATGTTATTTACATCACTATAGAATACATTGTAATATACAGACCTAAGGGGGTCTAGGGGATTGGAGAAACATTTCAGATCAGGTTCATCATCAAAATCAATCTCTTTGGCTTTTAGTCTAGATTTCTCATGCCTTGCTCTTTGAATGTGAGCCAGGAATGCAGGGGGGCAATCATCTAGTAGCTCTGCAGACTTACTTTTCTTTGGTTTCTGCAGAATAAAGTGGAAAGACAATTAAATGAGCTCTTCAATACAGCAAACGAAACATAAGGAATCGATGCAGGGCATCGATTTTGTGTGTGGGTGGATGCCAGGCATCGACTTTCTACTGAAAGTCGATGCCTGGCATCGACGTTGGGACATAAGTCGATGCCTGGCATCGACTTATGCCGCGCGGTCGATGCCAGACATTGACTTATGCCCCCAAGTCGATGCCAGGCATCGACTTATGCCACGAGTTCGATGCCAGGCATTAACTTTTAGCAGCAGGTCGATGCCAAGCATCGAATTTAGTAGTAAGTCGATGCTAGGCATCGAATACCTACTAAAAGCCTGGCATCAAATTGGTTAGGTGAATCAAGGCATCTAGTCTAATAGCAAACCAGGCATGATCTCTGAAAGAGAACCTACCCAATCACGAAACATGATAAAATATTCTGATAAAGCTTTGTAGGATGATGTCATTGGATAGTCTGCTTGGACCTCTGTCCAAGAAAAGCAACCAAGCCTCTTCATCATCACCTCCTAAATCTTCATGTATACTTTATGACTACAATCACAGAAATGAAAAAGAGACTAGGTTAGACCAGAAACATGGGAGGAGGGAAAAAGGATCTGAGAATAACATACATACTTATTGAGCTCAGTCACCATCTCCTCCAGGCTTAACTCCTTGGAGAATACCCTTGACAAAGATGATATAATCAATGTATCATCCTTGATTCCTTGAAGGGCCCTCCATGGTTTTAGCTTCATGTCCTCAGGATCCTCTTCAATTGAGAGGTCAAATTTCCTTCCCTTTCCCTTCAGATCAACGTGTGGGTCTGGCCTCGACTTCCGTTGCTTCTGGCCCTTGACCTCCTTGTTCTCCCACATTGTGAAAATTTTATCCTGCAGATCCCTGTTCTCACCTGTTCTGAATGCCAGTTGAAACCATGGATCATATTTCCTCAAAGCATCAGACTTTCTATTCTCATCCAGTGCAATTCCAACCTCAATAAGGCATTGCTTTCGTAGATTAGGATGTATTCTTCCAGCTTCCTTCAGGAGACAATCTTCATATTCATGGTGGAAGAACCGAATTCTCTCTATGGAGGACATTTTTTGCGTGTAGTCATTGTCATTGTTGTGATCCCAAGCAAGAAGCTTGGCTTCCTCAGTTGTAAGACCACCATATATCTTCCACTCTGCATACCCAAAGAAGAATGTGGTAGGGTGCTCCTTCACTAGCTGTCTGCGGGCCTCTGCAAAGTGTGAACATCCAATCACATAATATGTATAATCCTCAAACAAACCCTCATTGAACTCCTCCACAGAGCTGCACTCATTCGGATCCACCATGACAAGGAAAGGCACAACAGTAGCATGAGGATTTATTTTCATTTTCTTCTTAAGATTCTGCACGTGCAAATTGTGTGGCTCCCTGATCTCAAGGGCCCTCCTCCCTGTGACTAGATCTATTGGTGGCCTATGGATGATATTCATTGGCAGGTGGAACAACTACCCCTTCTTCACAACTTTTATTCTAGCTATCTCCTCCCTCATCTTGTTCTGCTCAGTACCAAGAACACCCGAGGCAAGCTCTCCACCAGGTGCAACTATTATATCCTAAGAGCTAGAGCTTGAATCAGAAGACTCCTCATCAGCAGTTCTCTTCTTTTTCTTCTCAAACTTTTTCTGCACGCTCTACTTACCCCTTGCCTTTATAGGGGTTGTCATCTCCTGTTGTGTTGGCATGATGTTGCCCTGGATCCATGGCATCAAGCCCTTGATAAGATTCACTGAGCCCATGCATATCTCTGCAAGCCCATCTAGAACACAACACTTTGGGCACAAGAAATCCATCTTGCATATAAGGTTTCTTGATCCTTTCGATGTCTCTACCAGCAAAAGGAGGTTGTCAGAATCCTCATCTTCATAATCCTGTTTGAACACAAGGCCATACTAAAAACCCTGTGTTGTCGTGATCTTTCCTCTCCCATACGCTCCTGCGAACACAAGAAGGACTGCATTCTTTTCTTCAACATACTGAAGGCACCACTCCAGGTTTGTCATGTCCCAGAGTGGACGATTTGTCCTTAAGACCTCTACGTCCCTCGACCTTTCCTTCCTACTTGTATCATCCTCAGGAATTTTGATGCTACTCTGTCCAACAGAGGACATTCCAACCGGATTGCTAGCCTTCTTAGAGGATAAGGATGCAATAATTTTCTTTGGTTTTGCTTGGTGACCAGTGCCTCTCTCAGGTTGCTGATCAGCAGAGCTCATGGTCACTCTCAGCTTCTTGAAGGGCCTCTCACTCTTGGACTTAGCATCCCTGAAGGGGCTTGGAAATATGAGCTCATACGTTAATGTGTTTTTCAAGGGTCCAAGTTGATGCCTCGCATCGATGTGCACCTAAAAGTCGATGCCTGGCATCATCTTTGCACCCTAAAGTCGATGTGTGGCATCGACTTTCAGGCCACATTCGATGTCAAGCATCGACCTTCCAGGTCGATGCCAAGCATCGACTTGAGGGTGCAGATCAATGCCAGGCATCGACTTACACCCTCAAGTTGATGCCTGGCATCGACTTGCACCCTCAAGTCGATGCCACACATCGACTTGCACACAAAGTCGATGCCTGGCATCGACTTGCACCTAAAAGTCGATGCCTGGCATTGACTTACACCATTAAGTCGATGCCTGGCATCGAGTTGTACCCTCATTGGATCTATATTTTATGATCTAAGAAAAATAAAAACTTAGAAAGCATACTATTTACTCAAACATACAAAATGAATCTTTTAGGAATCTTTTTTTGTGGTATGATTTTGTCTACCTCTTGGTACTCTTGCCAACATTCTTCTTCTCCATGAGAGTTGCCTTGCTGGTTTGCTGAGCTCTGTGCTCCATGGTTGTCTTTGCTCTCTTGCTCTCTCTTGCTCGTGGATTTTTGAAAATGAGAATGATCTCCTCCTCTGCTATTTATAGGCGATTGGGTAACTTGAAGCAGAGACTAACTGGATCTAACTGAATGAATCCAGTTGCTAACTATATCTGTCAACTTATCTAACCAAGAAATACCTCTCACACAAATAGGTTGTTTCACCTCGACTTTAATGAAATATTTATAGAACCTTGCAATTATTTATATACATTTGCATGTAATTTACACTTCAATGGCAAGAATATGGTATGTACATGAGGAAGTCTAATCTCATGTATAAATTGTTTCTTAGAATGTCTTGCTTGGGAAAAAATCAAGTTTAAGTTGTGTTGAATATGGGAGATTAATGACATCTTTATAGTGTTATCCTTCTCACTTCAGTTCATATTCACATTTATCTTGTAACACATTGTTGAAAAGGAAAATCAATGTATGAATAAACGTTCAACAAAGAACTTTGGGGTAGTTTCAACAAAATAGATTGGTAATTTCAACAAAATAGCTTGGTAATTTCAAACGTCACTCATTGTCTCATCCAACGTTCAGGAAAATCGTAGATTCAAAATTCATTTGAAAATCTTTTGTAACAAGAATATACTTAATTCTTACATATAATTCTTACATATAATTCTTACATATACTTTTCAATATACTTCTTACATATACTTTTCCGTGTACCTCTTTTACACATAATTATTTCTGAATATACTTTCATCTACCTATTTGAGATCTAGCCAAGACCACAATAAAACCCAATCCTTGAAATCTTAACCAAAGGTAAGATTTCTTCTTCTAAAGTCTTCAATGGCACTACTCCAAACAATTTAAATATCTAATCCAGTTGGAACTCAACTTGGATATATTTTGATTCACTCATAATTCTAAGACTCAATGACTCATATCTAGTTAGAAATCAACTATGTATCTCATCTTTCAAAAGTGAATCAAATCTTTGGTTCCCTTATTAGTGTATATCTGAGTAATTAAGTACTTTAATTTTAGGCTTTAATGTAATTTGATGTTTAATGCACTTTAATGTACTTTAATGAACTTTTGATCTCATATCTACTTGATGTGACATTTGATGTGACATCTTCACTTGATCTTGGATTTCTACTTATTTAAAAAGGTCATTCATCTTCAGTCTTCTTTGAACTGAGTGAAGATGAGCTCAATCTTTTCAGTGGATGCTTGGGCATCAGCTTCCTCTGCTCATATTGATACAGTTTCGGATTCATTGTTCTCAGTTGACCCTTTCCACATAAGTGATGATCCCTATGGTTTAGAACGTGCTGATGATTCTATGTTTTCTGTTGAGTCATTTAAGTTATCCAATTCACAGTGCAATGCTGCTCAACCAAATGCACCTCTTAATCTCCCATCTGATCCAACCATTGATCTCCCTTCTGACTCAAGTGCATGTGGAGCAACAGAAAAGAAAAGCAAGCTCAATCTATGTTTTAAAAGAAGGCCTCATGAAGTAAGTCAAAAAAGATTTAAATTTCTTACTTTAGATAGACAGATTGCATTGGATATTGTGAAGCATTGTTGTGGTATGAAATGTTTGTACAATTTAGGAATGAAGAAACTAAAGCACCTAAGAGAGAAATTCCTCCATTTAGATAGTGAAAGGCACGATATATACCTTGTTTCTCGCATGCAAATGATTGAGGATAACATGTCAGTAACACGTGTTGCTTTTGAATATTTCTTTAGTCAAGGGGTGCGACGTTGTAGGGCTGCATTTAAAATTGCAATGGGTGTAGGAAATTTTAGAATACATAGGGTTCAACAGGGACTTATGAATGGGGATCTCATTTTGGATACGTTCCATGTTGGGACCAAAGGATCTATTGGACGTCATGCAATGAATTGGATGATGAACTATTTTAGCTTGCATTGTGAGGTTATGCCTACAATTGGAAGGTTGCACTTTTCAGATAACTTTACTCATCGAAAGGTATTTCAAATATATAGAGAAGACCTGGAAAATAGAAATGAGAAGTATGTGTTGTATCGTCACTTTACTCGATTATGGAAGGAAGAGTTTAACAATGTGTCTATTCCTCGTAAAGTTAGAATGGGTGAATGTTGAATTTGCACCACTTTGAAAGACATGGCAAAGGGGGCTACAACACCACAGGAAAAGAATATTTTAAAAAACCTTCTTAACAACCATCGTGAGAGTCAAGCTTTAGAGAGAAAGAAAGCAATTCATCATCGAAGTAAAGCACTCAGAAATCCGGAGCATTATATGTGTTTGTTGATCGATGGTATGGATAAAAAAAAAACTTGTTTGCCACATTTTTATCGCATCCCTAAGGACATTGGAGATGAAGTCCTTGTGCAAATGCATTTGGTTGGTGCTTTGGTATACAATGGAACTGTAATGTCCAAGGTTTTCTTCACATATCCGAATGTGCATAATGATCCAAACCTTACAGTTACTATCATTCATTGTGTTTTGCAATCATGCAAGGATCTTTTGCCACCAACTCTATATTTGCAACTTGATAATACTGCAAGAGAGAATAAAAATTCTACAGTCTTTGGATATTTAAGCATGCTTGTTGAAAAACAGGTATTTCAAAAGGTCAAGGTAAATTTCCTTGTGGTTGGTCACACTCATGATCACATTGATCAAATGTTCAGTACTTTCTCTAAGAAGTTGGAACGTAACAATGCTTTTACTCTTCCGATTTTATCTGAGCTGATTTCAGAAGCATATACTCCAAAACCAGAAGTTCAACACCTCACACAGATTTATAACTTTAAGCACTTTTGCTCAATGGGCCTTGATAATAGTGCTAAGGTTTTGGATCCATTTCACAATATTAGTTTCAACCATGTATTCTTGATGAGGAGGGTTGATAAAATAACCCTTTTATTTGCAAAGAAGTATTCATCTTCTCCTAGGTGGGAGCCTAAAGAGGGATGCAGATTCTTATTGCAGGTGCCTAATTTCTCTACAGTGTATGGTGCAGAACAATCACCATATGAAGATAAAAACAATATAGAAAGATGTGGAAATGTGGTTGATCAAAGTAAAAGCTGGATGCATGCACTCATTGAAAAGAAGAGACATATTGAGCGTGCAAAAAAATATGGTGGAGATCAAGATGTATCTTAGTGGGAGGACGTTCTCAATCATCAGGAAGAGATTATACAGTATACAATTGCAGGTCATTGGCCAGTTGATGTTCCATTCACATGGGATTTTTGTACACAAAGATCCATGAATGTGGCCCAAGCATGTAATGCAGATGCACTTCAAAGTTTTATACATCCACTAGAAAGAAATATTTATGTAGGCCCAAGGATGACAAAACACGCAGAAGCAAGATGGCAAGGAAATTTAATAGAGATAAATGTTGGAACACTAATTGCAGTACTTGCTGATGGTGATGAGCCTACCAGACCATTTTGGATTGCAAAGGTTTTAGAGATAACTAAAGATATTGATCAGAGAAGAATAGAGGCTTTGATGGTGCATTGGTATTACACTAAAAATAGTAATGCATTCACAGGTAAATATAACTTAGAAATGGTGTGTGATACTAAACGAACATGTTCAAAAAAGAAAAAGAATATTCGAAGCACATCCACTCTTAAAATGGATGATGTAGATATTCTTGTTTATGATTTTTCCTTGACAAAAACAGGTCACTTGAGGAAAGCAACCATCAATATGATAAAACAAAAGCTTCTAGATGTATGTGGTACAATAAATCATAGGCAAACAAGAAGTTTGTGCATGATCCTGTAGAATTTGGTATGTACATGGATGAAGATAGAGCTCTTGTGGATATAGAAGAAGAAGAAGAGAGCTCTCAACAGTATGAGACCAAATCAAGTGCATCAGATGATGAGGGTGTAGACATAGATCGACATAGTTGTGAGTTGCATTGAAACTCTCTAACATTTTTAGTGCTTATGTAAATGCCTTGAAGTAGTTTGGTTAATGAAACCATGTTTTGTAGCAATTTTGAATAACAATCAGATATCCACCCATTGAAAATATGTCTAAAATGTTATTTTTGTATAAGAATTATTCAGTTTTACATTCTTTATATAGATTTTAGACATGTCAATGTCTTATACTATAGATTTTGGACATATCAATATCTTATCATATAGATTTTGGACATCTCAATGCCTTATGTAGTGAAATTTTGACTACATTTTGAGCTCTTTTTTATGAGAAAATGACAAAAAATCTCAAAAAATCACATGTTTTCACTTCATTTTTGTAATATATGTATACTGGTATAAAGGAATCTCAAACATAAGCTGCCATTTGCTTGATTTTTGAAGAGAGTGTTCTCTTTTTATGACATAGTTCTCGTTTGTTACGACTCATTGTTGTGTGTATGCATGTGCATATATATGTGTATGTGTATATGTATTGTGTGGTTATGTGTGTTTGCATGTGTAAAAAGCCTAAAACCCTAATCCTAATGACCTAGACCTAAAACATGTATATGTGTGTATGCATGTGTATATACATGTGTATGTGTATATGTACATATATGTATATGTGTGTATGCATATGTAAAAAGCCTAAAACCCTAATCCTAATGACCTAGACCTAAAACATGTATATGGCTATATGCATGTGTATAAACATGTGTATGTGTATATGTATTATGTGTGTATATATTTATATGTGTGTATGCATGTGTAAAAGCCTAAAACCCTAATCCAAAAGGCCTAGAACTAAACCATGCATATTTGTGTATGCATGTGTGTGTGTGTGTGTGTATATATATATATGTGTGTGTGTGTGTGTATTATGTGTGTATATGTGTGTATGCATATGTAAAAAGCCTAGAAACCCTAATCCTTAAGACCTAGATGTAAAACATGTATATATGTGTATGCATCTATATATATATGTGTATGTGTATATGTATTATGTGTGTATATGTGTATATATATGTATATATGTGCGCATACATGTATGTATATATATGTGTGTGCTTATGCACGTGTGTGTGCGTATGCACATGTGTGTGTATGTATGTATGCATATGCATATGTATATGCATATGTGTGTGTATATGCATGTGTGTATGTAATATGTATGTTAGTGTGTGTGTATAGGTGTGAGCGTGTATGTATATATGTGAGTGTGTGTGTGTAAATGTATGTGAGAGTGTATGTATAAGTGTGTATGCATGCATGCACATGCATGAATATGCATGTGTGTATGTAATATTTATTTGTGTATGTGGATGCATTTGTGTATGTATGTGTGTCTAAACATGTGTGTGTATGTAATATATGCATATGTACGTGTATGTATATGTGTATGTATGTGTGTGTACGTATGTGTGTGAATGTATGTATACATATGTATGTGTATGTATATATGTATATCTATGTGTGTATGTATGTATGCATATGCATTTGTGTATATTTGTCTCTATATGTATGCATGCATAGACATGAGTATGTGTGTGTTTGTATCTCTATGTCTCTCTATCTCTTTCCTTATCTCTCTCTCTTTCTTGATGGAGAGTTTAATCTCCAAAAGAACAACCTACTCTTGAATTTAGAACACCTCTATATCAAGAGTAAGTCAAAACCTTCACCAATTTATGTTATCAATGACCAAATATCAATTTCTTGACTAAACTGTGAAGAAGGAATTTCCTCAGAAAGTCTGCTGCATAGATCTTGCTCATTGACTGAGTAAATGTGTAAAGTTTTTTATGCAACTTTGCATAAAGTTTCGCCTAAAGATTGCGCACCTTCTCCAAGTCAAATTACTTCAAAAGGTTCAGTAGATCTTGAGAAATCTACTTACCAAGTCAACTATGTCTAAATCTGCACTTCTGAGAAGTCGATTTGGACACCCTCAACTTCTTAACTTTAATTCTCTCAGTATAGAACCCGTTTAAGCAAATGCTTCCAGCCACGAGTAGCTTACCTTCCAACTTAAAGATTAAGTGCTTACTTGCACAAAACTTTAAACTGTGGAGTGAGAAATGATCAAATCATTAAGATCAAAATTTGCGCCTGTTTCAGGAACCAGTGAGTACTTTCTCACATGTAAATGTTCCTACACACAATTCTCTTAGCCTGATCACAATTAGACTCTCAAACTCTAGCCATAGATTGATTAACTATGGACTTAGATATCTCCAAAAGGAATTCACAATAGATATATCACACAGGGAGAAAACACAGAAATATCGGGCACAATTTTTCCTTCTATTTCTCAGAAATTTACAACTGAGTGAGGGAGTGATTTCAACTCACTTCTCATGTGTCTAATGACACTTACAACTTGTCAATACACTATTCTCATGATCTTCTATTGTCTCCTCTATTGCCCTGACATTTTTTTCAAGTATTTATAGGCAAATATGTACAAGTTTATGACTATTCAAAACTCTAAGTGATCTATGTCTTCACTAATGTACATATGTGTACAAAACATTCATCCTGTGAATGTGTCCATCTTCTTTGCTTCAAGAATTGTTCTTATCTCCATTTTTTGTCCTTCAAATCTTCAATTGGTGATTGGTCTCCACCAACAGCTCCCCCTCAATCATCAATTGAGGTTTCTCTTATCTTCTTTATACCTGCCATGTCTTTAAACTTCTGTAGCTTTGGTCCATCCAAGCTCTTTGTAAGCATATCAGCTATCTGATCTTTTGTTGAAGTATGTATGACTTCAATCTCCTTATCCATCACCTTCTCTCTTAGAAAGTGATACTGTATCTCAATGTGTTTAGTCCTGGCATGAAAAACAGGATTAGCAGCTAGATATAATGAACTCATGTTATCACCATAAATGATAGGTATGCTCTGTATAGTGTCAAAACTCTTCATGAGAGTCTTAAGCCATATCACTTCTTTTGCAGCTTCAACCATGCCTTTGTATTCTGCTTCTGTAGATGACAAAGCAACTGTATGTTGCTTCTTTGAGCACCAGGAGATTAACTTATCTCCCACATAACACATGTATCCATAGGTTGACCTTCTATCATCTGGATTACTTGCCCAATCTGCATCACTATAGATCTTGATATTTGTATCTGATGTAAAACCATAATACAAACCTTCTTTGAGTGTACCCTTAATGTACCTCAACACTCTTTGACCTGCAATCCAATGCTCTTTCCTAGGACAATGCATAAATTGAGACAAAACTCCAACTGCATATGATAAATCAGGTCTAGTTAATGTAGCATAGATAAGACTACCAATCAAACTCTAATATTGCTTCATGTCCTTGAACTCTTCACCTCCAAATCTGCTTAATTTGTGATTCACCTCCATTGGAGTAGGTGCTACTCTGCAATCATCCATTTTAAACTTGATTAACAAGTTCCTCAAATACCTTTCTTGAGTCACATACACTCCATGTTGAGTGTATGAAATTTCCATGCCCAAGAAGTATGACAAGTCTCCCAAATCACTGATTTCGAACTCTTTCTCCATTTGCTTCTTTAGGCTTTGTATGCATTTCTCATCTGTACCTGTAAGAATGATATCATCAACATATATGCACATGTAAATAAATCCATCATCACTTGCTTTGACAAGCAAGCTACTATCTGCTTTTGATACTTGAAATCCAAGTTCTTTTAGGAACTTTACAAGTCTATAGTTCCATGCCCTTGGGGCCTGCTTCAAACCATATAAAGCTCTCTTGAGCTTACACACATAATCTGGATATCTTCCATCTCTGAATCCTTGAGGTTGCTCCATGAAAACTTCATCTGAAATATAACCATTCAAAAAAGCATTTTTTACATCAAGTTGACATAACTTCCAACCCTTACATGCAGCAATAGCTATAAGTGTCCTGATAGTTGTCATCTTTGCCACAGGACTATAAGTCTCATCATAATCAACACCATATGTCTGAGCAAACCCTTTGACAACAAGTCTAGCTTTGTACCTAGACACACTTCCATCAGCAAATCTTTTTGTCTTATAAACCCACTTACATCCAATGATCTTCTGGCTATTTGGCTTTGGAACCAAATCCCATGTTTGATTCTCCATTAATGCATCATATTCTTCCTGCATAGCTTTCTCCCAATTTTCTTTACCTTTTGCCTCTTCATATGTAGAAGGGTCTTCATCTGCTTTAATCATGTAAGCATAATCTTTGGTAGCCAAAAATGAAGTATCATAGCTATACCTTGTAGGTTGCCATTTGTTCCTTGTAGACCTCCTAAGTTCTCCACTTCTTGAGGTTTCTGGTTCTTCATATTCAGGATCAAACCTTGGTGTTTCTTCCACTTCAACCTGCACTTCATTATTCTCTTGCTCATCACATATCTGAACCTTTGATTTACCTTTCCTTTGACTCACAATTTCTTCATCATCTGTATTAATATTGATAGTACCTGCATACCAAGTACCTTGCTCATCAAATGTAACATCTTTTGATACAAGAAAATGTTTTGTGGATAGATTCCACAACCTGTATCCCATCTGCTTATCATCATAACCAATAAACACATATTTTTCAGCTTTAGGTTCCAATTTGTGCCTTAATTGTGATGGCACATATGCATAGGCCAAACATCCAAATACTTTGCAATGGTCTAGTGTAGGTCTCTTACCCCATCATGCCTCATAAGGTGTCATTCCCTGCAAAGCTTTACATGGTAACCTATTGACCAAATAAGTAGCAGTATTTACAGCCTCAGCCCACAAATAATTAGGGCAATTTTTCTCCTTCATCATGGACCTTGCAAACTCAACAAGAGTTCTATTTCTCCTTTCTGCTACACCATTTTGTTGAGGAGAGTACCTGCAAGTAACCTCTCTTTTTATACCTGCATCCCACAAGTAATTACTGAATTCATTAGAGAAATACTCTCCCCCTCCATCTGACCTTAGTCTTTTCAACTTATGTCCTGTAATTCTTTCTTCATATGCATGATAGTGTTTAAATGTATTAAACACTTTTGACTTATCTTTGATCACATAAATAGTGATCCATCTAGTAGCATCATCAACATAAATCACATAATACCTTGAACCATTGATACTGAAATCCTTTGATGGTCCCCACACATCTGTATGTACCAACTCAAGCTTCTTTGAGTACATAAAACCATGCTTGGAATAGGAATTCTTATGAGCCTTACCTAATTGACATGCCTCACATCTGTATGTCATATGTTGACCTGCAACATTAGGCAATCCAAGCACTGAACAATTATCAATCATGTCTTTAATACCTCTTTCATTGAAATGTCCAAGCCTCTTGTGCCAAAGATCTAACTCAGAAATCTTATGTCCTCCATATGTGAACATGGCATGACCAATATTACCTTGAATCTTCAATGTGAACAATCTTCCTTCTTTCTTCCCTGAAACAATTTGTTTATACCCATTGCTAGGGTCTTCCACAAACACTCCTTCATTAGTGAACCTTACTTCATAACCTTTTTCCACAATTTGTCCTACACTTATCAAATTCTTAGGAATTGTAGGAACATACAAGACCTTACTCAATAAGGTGCTACCATCCTTGGCCTTCACTGATCCAATGGACTTCACATTGTGCTTTGTGTTGTCACCTGTTTGAACAACATGATTAGATATCTTATTCTCCAAATCAGTCATCAAGGCTATATTACCACTCAGGTCATTGCTACACCCTGAGTCAATGTAGAAGACTCTTTGATCTTCACTCTGCCTTTCACAAGTTGCATTCATTATCAATGTTGAATCTTCCTTTTGATCTGAAGCATAATTGTAGTAGGTGTTGTTATATTGTTGACTTTGGAAACCTCTACCTGCATTTCTTCCAAAGTAACCCCTACTACCTCTGCCTCTGAAATTACCTCTTTGATTTTTGCCTCCTCTTCCTCTTGAATTATAGTTCTGATTATATCCACCATTACTCTGATTATTATGCCAACAATCATTAGCTAAATGATTTGTCTTACCACAAATCCAGCATGCTTTGGCTCCATCTTTGTTGTTCTTGCCTCTTCCTCTACCTTTGCCACCTCCTCTACCTCTTAGGAAGTTGGCTTGACTAGTTGTACCTTCATCTTCACCTGATTGTTGCTTTCCTTTGTTAGCTTTCTTCTTGTCCTTTGAGTACATTGCATGACCTGTACTTTTGTCACCATCTCCTTTAACATCCTGCTCAAATGTTAGCATATGACCTAACAATTGATTTAAATCAGGAGTGAAATGATCAAGTGATAATTCTGTAGACAAAATGAATGGCTTCCATTTGTCATCTCCTCTTAAACCTGTAAGGATTTGCCTTACCAATTTATCCTCCTCAATGTCTTCATCCACAGCTCCTAAAGCATCTGCAATATCTTTCATTCTTGTCACATAGTCTGAAATGGATTGAGAAGCCTTCTTCTTAAAGGTGGTAAACTCTGCCCATAAGGATGCCTTCCTTGACTTAGTAGTATTCTGAAAATGCTCCTCCAAAGCATTCCAAATATCAGTTGCACTTTCAAGACCTCGAATATGAGGTAACAAGTAATCATTGACAGCCATATAGATAATGCTCCTAGCTTGAGCATCTTTCTTCATCCAATTTTTCAAATCTGCTAACTCTTCCCTAGTTGGAACACTAGGATCTCTGAACTGTGGCTTCTCTTCTTCTCCTATGATGTAAGCTATTAAATCTTTGCTCATAAGATGAGCTTCCATCCTCATTGACCATGCAGGATAGTTTTCCCTATCCAATTTCTCTATCTGTAGAGAATCTCCCATCTTGTGTCCACTTGTGTATTGAAATCTTCAAGCTTTATGAATAATATATGTAGCTTTACTTCAAAATAGAGTCCTTTTGTCTTTCTTGATGTTGTATGGTCTTCTCCTCAAGCTTTGCCTTCAAGCTTTCACCTTTTAGTTCTTCAGTTGTTGAATTTCTTGAATCTGCAGCAGTCGAGATCCTCCTTTGCTTGATTTTGATGTTTCTTGCTCTGATACCACTGATGGAGAGTGTTAATCTCCAAAAGAACAACCTACTCTTGAATTTAGAACACCTCTATATCAAGAGTAAGTCAAAACCTTCACCAATTTAAGTTATCAATGACCAAATATCAATTTCTTGACTAAACTGTGAAGAAGGAATTTCCTCAGAAAGTCTACTGCATAGATCTTGCTCATTGACTGAGTAAATGTGTAAAGTTTTTGATGAAACTTTGCACAAAGTGTCGTCTAAGGATTGCGCACCTTCTCCAAGTCAAATTACTTCAAAAGGTTCAGTAGATCTTGAGAAATCTACTTACCAAGTCAACTATGTCTAAATCTGCACTTCTGAGAAGTCGATTTGGACACCCTCAACTTCTTAACTTTAATTCTCTCAGTATAGAACCCGTTTAAGCAAATGATTCTAGCCACGAGTAGCTTACCTTCCAACTTAAAGATTAAGTGCTTACTTGCACAAAACTTTAAACTGTGGAGTGAGAAATGATCAAATCATTAAGTTCGAAATTTGCGCCTGTTTCAGGAACCAGTGAGTACTTTCTCACATGTAAATGTTCCTACACACAATTCTCTTAGCCTGATCACAATTAGACTCTCAAACTCTAGCCATAGATTGATTAACTATGGACTTAGATATCTCCAAAAGGAATTCACAATAGATCTATCACACAGGGAGAAAACACAGAAATATCGAGCGCAATTTTTCCTTCTATTTCTCAGAAATTTACAACTGAGTGAGGGAGTGATTTCAACTCACTTCTCATGTGTCTAATGACACTTACAACTTGTCAATACACTATTCTCATGATCTTCTATTGTCTCCTCTATTGCCGCGACATTTTTTTCAAGTATTTATAGGCAAATATGTACAAGTTTATGACTATACAAAACTCTAAGTGATCTATGTCTTCACTAATGTACATATGTGTACAAAACATTCATCCTGTGAATGTGTCCATCTTCTTCGCTTCAAGAATTGTTCTTATCTCCATTTTTTGTCCTTTGAATCTTCAATTGGTGATTGGTCTGCACCAACATTTCTCTCTATCTCTTTCATCTCTCCCCTTCTCTCTCTCTTTCATCTCTTCCTCTCTCTATCTCTCTCTCTCTTTCTCTCTCTCTCTCTTTCTATCTCTATTTCTAATAAAGAACAAAATAATCATTTACATCTATGTGTGTATGTATCTCTATATTTTCTCCTTTTCTCTCTCATTCTCTATCTCTTTCATCTCTCTTTCTCTCTCCTTTTCATATCTCTCTCTCTTTCTCACTCTTTCATCTCTCTCTCTTGTCTCTCTCTAGATCTCTCTCTCACTCTCTCTCTCTCTTTCATCTCTCTCTCTCTCTCCCTCTCTCTCTATCTCTCTCTATCTTTCTCACTCTCTATCAATAGAGAACAAAATAATCACTTACATCGATGTAATGTTCTAGATCATTTTTCAAAGCTCCATCAACATCGTCTCTCATCAGATTCCAAAGAATCGATGTCAAAAAGCTCTTGTGAACCAAAGAGAAGACAAAGTAGAAAACAAAAAACATAGAGAAAGAGAAAGGGTGAAGGATTATGTGCATCACTTACCAAGATGCAAGATCTAGAGAGAGTGTGTGCATGTATAGAGAGATAGAGAAAGATTTGTGTGTGAGTGTGCACAAGACAATGCATATCACAATGCAGATTGTACATGTAAACCCGACAGTAGCACTACTCAATTCAAAACACGTGCAAAATGTTGACTTTTTGTTCTCGATGTTGGTGTGATACACAAGCCTACACATCTGGCTTAAAGACCATACACATATGGAGAAGGATGGGAACCTATGCTAGAAGATAATTACCTATTTACACTTTGTAAAAGTCATATTTGACTTGGAATCTTTGTAATCACCTACCCAAGGGATTCGTGGATTTTGTTAGTTATAAGGAATCAATCAATGTGAGAGAATATATCGTAGGATGTAGGAACATGACTATAGAGAGCCAAAGTTTGAATTCAAATTCAAACTTTGGACTCAACCTCTATAAAAGATCGACTCAGAATGTCGCGGGTAGTGTGTCACTCTTCGAGCTCCTAATTCTCATTTCTGAGTTTGTGTGAGGCTTACACTCTAGCCCACACCTATCCACACCAATAGGCAATGATCTTCATCCCTATGGCATTGTAAAACAGTGTTCATTAATACATATATCTACATTGTTCATTTTTGAGTTCTCTCTCATAGTCGTTGTAAGTCACTCAACTTGTAGAGATCATATCTCACTCATTTTGCCACAAAATTCAAAGATCTCTAGCTTGTTGGAACCAGCTCAAAGTTCTCAACATGTTGTCAAAAGTTGAAGGATTTCTATTCAGCCATTTCAGAGAAAGATTCGTCGAAGTGATCACTAGTCGAAGTTTGCAATAGTCCTAAAATATCGAGGGTAAAGGTTTACTTGCTAAATTAATTTCTTTGAGCATAGTTAAACTTTTTAAGTGATTCTACTTGTAATAGCTAGCTTGATAAGCTAATTAGATACCCCTAAAAGGAATTTTTCCAATTCCTACTGTGCTGGTCGTAGCGAGCAAGAGATATAGGAGGTGTCTAACCAAAAATAGAAGGTTTTCTTGAAGACTTGAAGTTCAAAGTTGTCTGTTTTGATTCAACCTTTTCATACATCATTTCCAAAGTACATAGGCCATTTTATGGTGTCATTGGAAAGCTAAGAAGATCCACTTATCAACTCTAAAGTATCAAAGGGCTCGTACAAAGTAGGATTTGGCAGTACCTACTCATTCTCTTGAAGTGTCCATCCATCTTTCCCAACACTTGAGTCTCACTATGTTAAAACTTCGATATAGGTGTCAGTATAGGCATAGATATAAGCATCGGTACACACATATATACACACATAGACACACACACACAACATACACACATAGACACACACACACTTACACACATAGACACACACATACACACATATAAACTTTTACACAAACAGAGATACACACACATATATAAACAAACACATACACACATAGACACATACAGACTTAGACACACACATACACACATCCACACAGATATACACACACACACACACACATACACATACACATGCATATAGACACACACACACACACACACACACACACATATATATATATATATATATATATATATATATATATATATATATATATATATATATATATATATATATATATATATATATACACACACACATATATACACACATAGACACACACATAGACACATACACACTTAGAGAGACACATACACACATCCACACACATTTACACAAATACATACAAATGCATAGACAAATATATACAGATACACATGTATATACACACACACACACACACATACACACACATGGACACATACACACATATATATGCATAGACAGACACATAGAGACATACACACATATATATGCATACACACACATAGAGACACATACACACACACATACACATGCATGCATACATATGCATACATAATGCATATGCATACATACATACTTACATGCATACACACACACACACATACACACACATGCATACATTTGCATACATAATGCACATGCATATGCATACATGCATGTTTACATGCATACACACACTCACATATACACCATACATATATATAGACATACATATGTACACGTATATATTGATTTCTAACCCATTTTGTTTTATATGTTAGGTATTATGGATCCTAGTAGAGAGAGAAAGGTGAAACTCACTCTCATAAAAAGTCTTATGAGAGCAAGAGTTCCGTTTGATACTCTAGGGGTCATCATGCATGAGTATTGAGAGATGCCTGATGATGAGCTAGATTATACGATCCAGATGGTTACCCAGCAATCAAAGGAGGGCTCTTTTGAGGCTCCCCATATAGGAAGACAACTATCTGCTCATAGGTATGTTTTCTTTTCATAAACTTTTTTAATGATATTATAGCACATATTTTCTTTTTATATACATTTATTTTCAGGACACCTATACCACCTCCAGATCATGATAGCAGAGCAAAGTTGCCTATGAGGACATGCAAAGGGACCTTAGGGCTAGACTGCAATATAGAGCCAGAGGGGAACATTGTGTACATAGGGAATGGATTGGAGTTCAAGAGAAGAATACGGGCATTATGTGACAATTACTTGTGCCTTGTCCACTTATCGTGGAAGTAAGTATAAATTTTACATATAAATTGAAATTAATATCTTATGTTTTATTTACATGATTTTCTTTTATGTTTGTAGTGAGCATGATGAGAGGGATAAAAAATACGTACTTAGTTCACTTGAGACAGAGTTTGGGTCAAGATGGTCGCATAAGTGGTGTCTAAAAGGGATACGGACACTTATGGCTCATTGTCGCAATAATGCACAGTACACATTGCTTTTATGTATATATATGTGGATATGAGTATGTGTTTTTTATGTAGGTATGTATGTATATGAGAGATAGAGAGAAAAGAGTGAGAATAGAGGTACAAATACACACACACACACACATATACATCATACACGCACATTTACACACATAAACACATACATGCACATTTATACATACACACATATACGTGCACATTTTTACACAGACATACACATGCATGCAGTTACACACATATAATGAATACACATAGACACATACACATACTCACATACACATACACATGCATAATCATATGTACACACACATAGTCTCATATAATCATATTTAGATGCATATATACATATACACACACACACACAACACATGCATACACACATATACATACACATACATACACATGCATATGCACATATAGAAACACATACATACACACATGCATGCACACTGATATATCTATATGTATATACATATAGATATATTATAGGATATATATATATAATATACTTAGATATCTATATATAAATAAATAAATAAATCCTATTTCAAAAATCCTAATTTGAAAACACTAATTTTGATGTTGATAGCCAAAACCAAGAACTTTACTTCTACAGAACTTTCCAGTCACTGAAATGACATACCTTCAGTATTTTGCTAATTTCTCTTAGTTCAAATATCATTATTCCAAGATCTTTTGATGGGTGAAAGAAGAAGAATAGAGCTTTTCAACAACCTATCATATGCTTGAAACGGATCTCTAAAACTCACGTTATGACCTTCACAAGATGACCCTGTATAACTTCCAAAAATGGAAATTTTGCTTGTTTTAGTAAATCTGGCTCTCGAAAAATGAAAATTCGATGCCTAGCATGGACTTGCAAACAAAAGTCGATGCAAGGCATCGACTTACAGCTTTTTTAGCCACTTTTTCATTCCTGAAATAGGCGCGTGTAACCAAATATATGAATGAAGCACTTTTATGCTAGAAGTCGATGCCAGGCATCGACTTTATGCTGAAACTCCATGCCACGCATCGAGTTGCTTCACAAAAATCATGTTTTTAGAAGATTCAACAATAGGTAATACTCAGAGAATGAAAACAATGACTTATCAGCTAAGATTCGATGTCAGGCATCAACTTCCCGCATAAAACTCAACCTTTCAACATACGTTCGATGCCAGGCATCGACTTGCTTGAAAAATTTCAATTCTTCAAAACATTACATAGAAGAAAAACACTCGACATGGAGGAAGAAGAATTATACACAGAACGTTAACTAGTTCTTCTCATAGCTATGAAAACATAGAAATACACAGGTCCTTTTTCACATAAAGAAGCTCGACTATTCTCAGTTGTATAAAATGAGTACTAACTCACTCTCTCATTGTCTTTCCCATCGTGTCAGTTGATACAAACTAACTTATATAGATTTTCTTATTCTCGTTATTTTTGAAAAAAAAACTTCTAGAACTAAAGGGAACTAACTTTACAAATATAATACACTTGTGAATTTTCCCCTTCACATAGGCATGTGGTTTTCTTCTTAAGCTTTGACCTTCAAATATATGTCCAATTAGTGAGTGTTTCTCCAATAGCTCCCCCTCAATCACTAATTGACATTCTCTGTTTCTTCATATCATCTTCTTTTCTTTTACTCATGCCATGCTTTTGAATATGCTAGTCTTCACACCATCCAAGCTCTTTGTCAGTATGTCTGCTATCTAATCTTTTGTAGAAATGTACTCAGCCTCAATCTCTTTCTCCATTAACTTTTCTCTTAGGAAATGATAATGTATCTCTATATGTTTTGTTCTTGCATGAAATACTAGATTTGCTGCAAGATAAAGTGAACTCATATTATCTCCATGTATTGTAGGTATACCTTGATCAATGTCCAAGATTTTGAACAATGTCTGCATCCATATAACTTCCTTAGCTGCTTCCACAAGTCCTTTGTACTTAGCTTCAGTTGATGATAATGCTACTGTATGTTGTTTCTTTGAGAACCAACTTATAAGCTTATCACCAATGTATATCATGTAGCCACGAGTTGATATTCTGTCATCCTGGTTACGTCCTCAGTCTGAGTCACTATATGCTCTCAACTTCAAATCTGATGTAAAAGGATAATATAATCCTTCCTTTATAGTTCCTTTGATATATCTGAGAACTCTTTGACCTGCAATCCAATGTGGGTCCTTTGGACAATGCATGAGTTGTGATAAAACTCCCACTCCATAACTAAGATCAGGTCTTGTTAGTGTAGCATAAATCAAACTACCCACAAGAGATTGATACTTTCTCATATCTTTGTATTCTACACCATCATACTTACTGAGCTTGTGATTAACTTCAAGTGGAGTTGAAGCTTCTCTGCAATTTTCCATATCAAACTTCTTCAATAGATTCAGAAGATACCTTTCTTGTGATACATATATGCCATGATCTGTATAAGTGATTGGACCTTTAGCTTCATCATAGTTCTAAGGTTCTTCATCATCTTTGACCATGTAAGCATAGTTCTAAGGTTCCCATTGCTTCTTACCTTAGAACTATGATGAAGCTAAAGGTAAGAAGCTCCAAAAACTTCTGATCTTTCCTTCAAAACATATAATGTTATCCATCTTGTAGCATCATCAATGAAAAGAAAATAATACCTTGAGCCGCTGATAGATCCTTCTTTTGTTGGTCCCCATACATCTATATGAATGAGCTCTAGTAATCCATCATGTTTGAATCCTTTCTTCTGAAATGGCTACATATGTGCTTTACCCATTTGACATGCTTCACATTTATAAACCATATGTTGACTCTGCACATTTGGTAATCCTAGTACAGACTGATTTTCAACCATAGCTTTAATTCCTCTTTCATTGAAATGACCTAATCTCTTATGCTAGAGATCAAGTTCTGTAATCACTCCTTCACCATGTGTGAGCAAAGCTTGACCAATGTTCCCTTGTACTCTTAAAGTAAAGATTCTACCTTCTTTCTTACCAGAGACAATATGATTATATCCATTCTCTGGATCTTCAACAAATACTCCATTTGTAAACCTAAATTGAAAAGCTTTTTCAACTATATGTCCCACACTAATCAAGTTTTTGGCTATTGTGGGAACATACAAAACATTGGTTAGCAAATTTGCTCCACTTTTGCATTTCACTTTTTCAATTGAATGTACACTATGTCTTGTATTATCGCCTGTTTGAACATTATGACTAGAAATACCTTTTTTCAATTTTGACATCAATTCTATGTTTCCTGAAAAATGATTAGAACATCTAGAGTCAATGTAAAATACCTTTAGATCTTCTTTATCTGATGTGCTGATTGAATTCATCATCAATGACGTATTGACTTTCATTTTGTGTGTCATTTGCATAGTTGTAATATGTGGTGTTATAGGACTTATTCTAACCCCAACTTCTTCCTCCATCTCTACCAGAGCCTCCCCTCTTTGAAAATTACTTTGATATCTTCCACCTCGACCTCTGCTATTGTTGTTTTGATTCTAGTTTGATCCTTGTTAGTTGCGCCAACAGTCATGAGCCAAATGATTACTCAATCCACAGATCCAGCAAGCCTTCTTGTTGTTATTCTGATTACCTCTACCTCTTCCAAAGGCTCTTGGTCTTCCTCTACCTGTGCCTTTACCTCTTGCATAATAAACTTGAGAACTCGACTCCTCTTCATCCTTTGCTTTACCTTTATCTCCTTTCTTCTTATTCTTCATGTACATTGCAGAACTTTGTCCTTTATCTCCATCTCCCTTCAAATCTTGCTCATATTGTGAGCATCAAACCAAGTAATTGATTCAAATCTGGAACATAATGATTTAATGAAAGTTCTGTTGATAAGACAAAAGGTTTCCACCTTTTATCCCCTCTCAACAAGTAGTTGAGAAATCAATCTGTGATCTTCAACATCTTCATCTATGGATCCAAGACTATCTGCTAGATCCTTCATCTTAGTGACACAATCAATAATACTTTAACTTGGATTCTTCTTGAATGTAGTAAACTCTGACCATAGACTTGCTTTCCTTGCCTTGTTAGTACTTTGAAAATGATACTCCAATGCATTCCATATATCTTCAGATGATTCGAATCCTCTGATGTGTGGTAGCAAATTATCAGAGATTGTATTGTAGATGTATGCTTTTGCACTTCCATCCTTCTTCTACCTGAGATCCTTACTCATAAGCAAGGCTTCCATTCTCATTACCCATGCGGGATAATTATCTCTGTCTAGTTTGTCAATGGAGATATGATCTGCCATACTCCTTTCCTTCTGCTACAACCTGTGAGCTTAAAGGATAAAGGATAATACCTTTTGGATTTCTTTTTGTATGAAGATACTTTTGAAGTAATCTTTTGATGCCTTGTGTCTTCAAATGCTTCACCTTTCAACCTTTAATGAAAAACTTTTCAAAACTTCTCGTACCTCTGCCGCATTTTGCTCTTTAGGACCTTTCTGCTCTGATACCACTTGTTGATGTGTAAAACACCACAAGAAATGAAATAATGTGACACTAGAACACCTCTATGGTCACCGTTAACTCATTGCCATTCCACACTTTGAGAAATGATAGCCAAAACCAAGAACTTTACTTCTATAGAACTTTCGAGTCACTAAAATGACATACTTATGTATTTTGCTGATTTCTCTTAGCTCAAATATTATTTCTCGAAGATCTTTTGACAGATGAAAGTAGACAAGTAGAGCTTTCCAAGAAGCTATCATATGCTTGAAACCGATCTCTAGAACTCACGTTATGACCTTCACAAGATGACCCTGTATGACTTCCAAAAATGGAAATTTTTCTTGTTTTAGTAAATCTGACTGTCCAAAAATGAAACTTCAATGCCTAGCATCAACTTGCAATCAAAATCAATGCCAAGCATCGACTTTCAGCTTTTTCAGCTACTTTTTCATTCTTGAAATAGGCGTGTGTAGCCAAATATATGAATGAAGCACTTTTATGCTAGAAGTCGATGCCAGACATCGACTTTATGCTGAAACTCGGTGCCACGCATCGAGTTGCTTCACAAACTTCATGTTTTTAGAAGATTCAACAACAGGTAACACTTAGAGAATGAAAACAATGACTTATCAGCCAAGATTCGATGCTAGGCATCGACTTACGCATAAAACTCAACCTTTCAACATACATTCGATGCCAGACATTGACTTGCTTGAAAAATTTCACTTCTTCAAAACATTACACAGAAGACAAACACTGGAGATGGAGGAAGAAGACTTATACACAGAACTTTGACTAGTTCTTGTCATAGCTATGAAAACTTAGAAATACACAAGTGCTTTCTCACATAGGGAAGCTCGACTATTCTCACTCATATAAAATGAGTACTAACTCACTTTCTCATTGTCTTCCCCATCGCGTCAGTTGATACAAACTAACTTATATAGATTTTCTTATTCTCGTGATTTTTGAAAAAAAAAACTTTTAGAACTAAAGGGAACTAACTTTACAAATATAATACACTTGTGAATTTTTCCCTTCACATAGGCATGTGGTTTTCTTCTAAAGCTTTGACCTTCAAATATATGTCCAATTAGTGAGTGTTTCTTCAACACATTAGGCAAGAATCCTCGATGTCGAAGATAAATATTTTTGTTGAGATTCTTATTTTAGATTGTACTTAACCAATCACCACAATATCGACAAGCTTTATAACCCTTAGTAGATATTCTTGCATCATGAAAGCGATAAAAAAATAATTAGTTTAAAACATATTTATTTATATGCATATTGAATAAGAAAATTACATCAATACCTGACTAAACACCATATCCTAGAAAATCGTGAATAGTCTAAGCCACAATACCACGAACCATAATATATCTTTCATTGATGCTTTTCGATACATCAATGATATTAATACCTCTCCATAAATCTCAAAGATCGTCAATGAGAGGAACAAGATATATATTCATATCTTTAACTTGTCTTTTGCCTGGGATTAAAAGTGAAAGCATTAAATGTTCCTTTTTAATGCTAAGATATGGCAAAAGATTGTAGTTTATGACTACCACTGGCCATGTTGACCATTTACTAGATTTCATGGAGAATGGACTAACCCCATGTAATGCAACCCCGAACTTTAGATTCAGTGGATTTTGTGAAGATTTAGGCCATGTAGATGCAATATGTTGAAAAGCAACACTATGATGAGGAATTTTGATTATTCCATCAGTACTATGTCCCATGTCAAAAGCTTTGATAATTCGGGGCTTTGAAACATATGTCTAATCCGTGGAGCCAATGGAAAATGTCTCAATATCGTTTTTGGGATTTTACCTTCTTTGCCCTTAGATTGAGGAGATTCATATTTGTGACATGTCAAAGAGTCTGCATATTCACCTCTATATAAAATACAATCCTTAGGACATGCATGTATACATTGATAATCTATACCAAGATTGTTGATTATCTTCTTCATTTTATCATGTGAGGTAGGAAGAATATTTTGACTTGGTAAAAACGTTTTCAGATAATAACCTCTACGTTCATCAAAAAAAGATATATTAAAAAAAGTAAATAAATAAATATACATATATTTATGCATATAATTTTATATATGTGTATGCTTATGTGTATGTGTATGTGGATGTCTATATGCATGTGCATGCGTATACATATGTGTATGTGTATATGTATATATGTATGTATATGTGTTTTATAGGTGCATATGTATGTATATATACGTATGAGTATATGTATGCATATATGTATATGTATGTGTGTATACATGTGTATGTATGTATGTGTATGCATGAATGTGTATAGATGTATGTATATGTATGTATGCATGTGTAGCTATGTATATTTGATTTCGTTTTTAATTGTTTTTGCATATTGTGGTTTGCAGATTTTCATATCTAGACCATTGAATCGTCTGGCGGTTTCCCATTTTATAGTCAATCTATTACTTGTCTTGCTAAGCTCTTTACTGATATTAAGTATCAGTTACCAATGAAGGTACTAAGTCATATGTAAAATTGGAGGATCAAATTTTTCATAAATATTTTGAAAGATGGGCGTACAAAAAGTTTCCATTCAATTCAATTTCTTGTTCTTACCTTATCTAAAGTAAAAATAAAAACTTGCATGTATATGTATGTGTCTATACATGTGTATGTATGCATGTATGTGTATATATGTATTAATGTGTATGTATGTATGTATATGTATGTATGCGTGTGTAGCTGTGTACAATTAATTTTGTTTTTAATTTTTTTTTTGTATATTGTAGTTTATAGATTTTCATATCTACACCATTGAATCGTCTAGCAGTTTCCCATTTTATAGTCAATCTATTACCTGTCTTGCTAAGTTGTTTACAAATATTAAGTATTAGTTATCTATGAAGGTATTAAGTCATGAGTAAAATAAAAGGATCAAATTTATCATGAATATTTTGAAAGATGCATGAATAGTTTTAAAGGATGGGTGGAAAAAAAGTGTCCATTCAATGCAAGTTCTTGTTCTTACCTTAGTTAAAGTAAGAATAAAAACCTGCATTGAATGGACACTTTTTGTCTACCTATCCTTTAAAATTATTTTTCCATCCTTCAAAATCTTCAAGATAAATTTGCTCCTCCCATTTTACATATGAATTAATACCTTCCTTGGTAACTGATACTTAATATTTGTATTAAAAAGAATTAGCAGCACAGGTATTAGGTCGACTAAAATAGGAGAAACATATGTGTCATGATGATTATAAAGGTTGGGTGGACAATTCTAAAGGTTAAATGGACAAAACATCTTCATTCGATATAGGTATGTATAATTTGACCTTACTCGCATAACATGTGTATGTGTGTGTATGTTTATGTGTGTATACATTCATGTATATTATGTGTACGTTTATATATGCATTTATTTATATATATATATTTATGTATATATATATATATATATATATGCATATATATATATATATACATACACACACACACATATATATATATATATATATATATATATATATATATATATATATATATATATATATATATATATATATATATATATATATATATATATATATATATATATATATATACAGAGAGAGAGAGAGAGAGTTTAAAATTATACCTTAATAGTGTCAAAACAGATACATTACTCCATCCAAAACGATTTTGAAGATTGAGAATAAGTAAGATCGCATTTAGTCATGTCAAATGACTCCTTCATATACATGCTTTAGACATTCCTCTCAAAGATATTTCTGATTTTCAGAAACATCAATGCTCTCATTGTTATTTTGATACCAATCCTCAATAAAATCTACCATGCCATCATCTTCATCATTGTCGCACAAATCTTGTACTTTGTCTTCTTTTGAATATAGATCTTTTAACCTTGCATATTCCACAGGATCATTTTTTCGTAGCCTCCTCATAGAAGCTTCTGATAAATGAGGTCTTACTGGTAATTGTGAATGGTGTAGAGGAATATCATCAACATCATACGTTGGAGTCTACACATATAAATAAAATTCATTAGTATTCCATAAATGAAAAAAAAGTAAACTTTAAACATAAAATTAAATATATAAGTTATTAAATATGGATAGTAAATTTTTATTGTCTCTAGCTAAAAGGTGCGCTTGGAGGTCTACGACATCCATAATTCACTAATAGTTCATCACCTGCATGTTATGTAGTAATAGCATTGACAACTATGTATCTTGATACATCTCTACTCATGTATGGTGATTCATGACTATTTTCATGCTCCTCAAATGTGCAATTAGTCCTTGAACTATTATGTGAACCTTGACTACTATTTATTAAACCTGCTATATTTCCATGTGTGTAAGGTCTTCCATGAATATATAATCTTTCATTTTCTACATGTAAAAGCCTTCTACTAGTAAGGGATGCTACGTTCAAGCATATTCCATAAGTACTCATGCTTTGAACATAATGTAAAAGTCGATGCCAACCTCCCCATCCATATATAGGACTACAAAATGACATAAGAGTGACTTCAAAGTTTGGAGGCACATACAAATCCTCTACAATAAAGAGACCACGACCAGCATTAGTAATAGTGGATGGAGCAATCATAAAGTGATTACCCCAAAAGTTGAAAACCTCTCCATCTAAAGGAAGTGGTCCTCTATTCCATCATCCATATCTTCTTCTATCATATGTTTGTACTAGAGAACGATCACAAGCTGGCAATGGATAATCTCCAGCCATTTCAATCTCTAAACCAGGAGGTAGAGGATTTCTAGAAACCTCTACATGTAATTGATGAACAGCAAGTCCATGATGTGTACGAGGTATATTAACATTATGAGAAAAATTATCATCATCATCATCATCATCGAGCAAGTATTCCTGTATATCAGCAATAATTTGATTTTGTATATGGTTTTTAAATAAAATAATGACATTAATTTATATAAAAAATACATACCCAAGCATTATCTTGTTGAAGAGGTGATGGTGCATGCTCAAAAGTGCCATACTCTACCTCATGTTCAATACATTCCAATCGTGGTCTTCGATACATGCCATAGCAAGAGTTACACCAACATATAATATGCTCTTGATTGTAAAACTCATCATAATTCCTATCGGAGGACACATGTGAAATCGTTGCATGGGTAGGAGGTGGTGGAGTACCCTCTGATTGATTAGAATCTAATTATAATAAGAAACAAAAAATAGATATAAGTTATGTATCCATCAAATATATTTAAAATTAAATGTCTGATATACTTACAGTATATAGTCATTGCACCATGAGGAGATGGTGGTGGAGTTCCATCTGATTGATCATAATCTACAAATAATGGTGTTTGATATTAATAATCTAATTATTTACATACACAAAAAATTCACATATGCATATTTACACATACACACATATTCACATACACACATATTCACATATACACATATGTGTGTTTATGTTATATGTATGTATATGTGTATATGTATGCATATATGTATGCATATAGGTTTGCATGTATATGAGTATGTGGCTATGTGTATGTGTATGTGTGTGTATACATGTGTATGTATTCTAGTTTTTTTTTGTTTGAGATTAAATTAACAGGAGATATTAAATGGTGGAAAAAAATAAGAGGCGGCCTAACATACCACCTGAGACATGATAGTTTTTTCGTAGACAACCACGTCTTCAGGAGTCATTTCCTGAGTAGAAGGTACACAAATTAATAGTTTATATCTATAATTTTCATATATTTTAGTATATGGACAGAGAAACAGTCGAGAGCTATGCGTAAACTGAAGCAGCTCCTAATTGAAGCTCCAATTCTGAAGCGTGTTGACTATTCAGGTCAGAGACCTATCATTTTGACCATTGATACCAGTCCTATTGGCATAGGCTGGGTCATAGGTCAAGATGATGATGAAGGGCAGAGATATGCAGTGCGCTTTGGTGCTAAGATCCTACATGATACCCAAAGAAAATATCCACAGATTAAGAGAGAGTTATGGGGATTAGTGACTGCTTTAAAGAGCGATAAAGAGTATTTTATTGGGGCGAATGTGATAGTTGAGTATTTTATCTCCGGATATTGCTATGCTTAGATGGATCTCTTATATAAAGTTTATAAATCCTGCATTTGTACACATAGCTGGGAAGTCGAATATAGTGGCTGATATGCTTTCAAGGGCAAAATTCGATGATGAGTCTGATGATGATGATGAGGTAGAAAAGGATATACATATGATAAGATACGATCCATTGGTATATGCATATGAGCAGTTCTGAGAGAATGAGTATGATGGTGAGTGGAGAGATATAGGGAGATATCTGAGTACTCTGAAACCTTCCCCAGGCTGGTACACAAATAAGTATAGATCCATCAGGAAAAAGTCTTACAACTTTTTCTTTAAGGACGGGCTTATTTGGCGACACGCTAAAGGCAAGGTGAAGAGTCCACAAAGAGTACTAAATTCGAGGAGTCTTCAGAGAAAAGTTATGAGAGAGATGCATGACACCTTATGGGCAGGTCACAAAGGATTCTATGCCACATATGAGAAGATTAGGGAAGCCTACTGGTGGCCAGGGATTTATGTCAGTGTGAGAGATTTTGTAGGCACTTGTGCTACATGCCAGGTGCATTCATCAGTTAGGCATAGAGACCCGTTACATCCGACTTACCCTCCTTGTATCCATTACAAGTGGGTGGTCGACCTTGTAACCATGCCCAAAGGGATAGATAAGATTGAGATACATTGTGCTTGCTAGAGAGGACTTGACCAACCATGTGGAAGGTCGAGCTCTTCGTACGAAGACTACTTATAATGTATGCAAATTCCTTTTAGAAGAAGTGATCTTGAGATTCGGATACGTTGAGAAAGTGGTTGCGGACAGGGGAGAGTTGGATGCGAGAGAGGCAAAAGAGTTCTTTGATCGTCATGGAAGTCGATTGTCTCTCACCACTGCCTATAATCCAAAGGCAAATGGAAAAATCGAGAGAGGTCACCCTTCCATTGTGAAGGCGATCTCTAAGGCTTGCAGCGATGACATCAAGCAGTGGCCTAGGTTTCTTCCGTTCGCGTTATGGGCTGATAGGATGACTTACACTCGGTCCACAGGTTTCATGCCTACTGAATTGATGTACTGTCAAAAGCCAATCTTCCCCATCCAGACTCAGATAGTGACATGGTTGATGCTCCCATGGAATGATGGTATGACGAGAGAAGAGTTATTATCATTGAGAATAAAGCAGTTAGAACAAGGAAATGAAAAGTTGAAAGAAGCAGTCCAAAAGTTAAAGGAGTCAAGATTAAAGAATAAGATCTATTTTGACAAAACCCATCGACTCAGACTACGTAGGATTGAGGTAGATGATTGGGTGTTGGTGTACGACAGTACATTCGATACTCAGTACGATGCTAAGAAGAAATTAACCAAACGATGGTTTGGGCCATATGTGGTTACGTCTGTGTTTGAAAATGGTACGTATGCACTTCGCGAGTTAGACAGTACTCCTTTGAGATCTTTGATTGCAGGAAAGAGGATAAAATTATTCAAGAAAAGAAATGAAGCGGATTATGAGATTGAGCAAGAACTTCTGGAGCGAACTGATGACACTGAGGCTGATGCTGATGAAGAATGATAGACCATGAAGATAAAGAAAAGCTGGATCAAAATGAAGAAAAATGACCAGGTGAAACGTTTCTGATTTGAGATTTGTTTTCTTTCTGATAGAGCATATGCATTGCATTGATGTGTGTGATAAAGATATGTATGAGTTTATGAAAATCATGAAGAATGAAGATACCAAATATCTATTATGGGTTTGCATGAAGCATGAATGACTAGGAAATGATATGAATGGAATCAGTTAGTGGACTAGAGAATTTTGGGAGTGAAAGCTTGGGGATGTGATGGCATGCTTAGACCGAGTGCATGTATATGCTGATTGATTTGAACACTTAGTGAGTGAGAAACTTTGGATCCTAGTATTTATTTCTTGCGAGATCTTACCTCCATATGGATCATGATTTATAAAGAAACATTCATACTCATGCCAGCTTATATGTGCGTATATGTCGTTGGTGCGCTACGATGGGCTAGTAGGCGGGTGGAACCACCTTGGTCGGGTGATCAAGGCCACGAGCCGTAGCTAGTTTCGTCGTAGGCCTGACCTATCTATTGTCATGCGCCTGTATGGATCGGTAGGCGGGTGGAATCACTCTGATCGGGTGGTCAGAGCCATGAGCTGACGTCGATTTCATGCAGGGCTGATGTTGTGTATGTCGTGCGCTATGTCGGGTCAGCAGACAGGTGGAACGAACTTGGCCGGGCAGACAAGTCCATGAGTCACACCCGATTTTGGCATAGGCCGATTTGTGAAAAATAAAAGATAAAAAGAACTGCTGAGCTGAGATAAAGAGGAAAAGAAAAATGAAAAAGAAAAAGAAAAAGAAAGAAAGATCTAATGGAGAGTTGGACAAGTAGGAGATAAATAGTGGGAATCGAGGTATATTCTACAAACTGAGTTAGTAGATACATATGTATATGCTAGTACTTAGGATGAGCAGTTGGATCTGAACCAGTTGAACGAACAAAAGATCTAGAAAGCCGACGATTTATTCAAGTGATTACTTGTCAGATTGCAGATGCAGGAACATAATATGATGTTTGTGAAGCTTGAATCTACTTAATTTAAGAAAGATTGCATGACTGCATGAGATCATGATTTAAGAAAGGCATAAAAAGTGAAAAGAGATTTTAAAAGGAACCCTGATACTCTTCTGTTGGATCTTGCAGGTTGGCCCATCAGGACGATGTGGAGGTTTAGCGGGGGCGAATGTCGGGATGAAATCCCGCAGGGAGTGTGCACTGAGTTTTTTTCAAAGGTTCATTATTTTTGAGTTTTTGTGTGATGTTTTTGATCGAGAGAGTGGTATATTCTGTACATATTTTGGCCGAATTGATTGATTGTGTGATGCAGAAACATGTTTGAGATGTGTGTTAGACCCGTGCGTGTAAATAACTGACGTTAGACCCATGAAAACGTTAGGTTTGACCCTTGAAACTGACTGGAAACGTGAGTTTAACCCATGAAAACTTTAGGTTTGACCCTTGAAACTGACTGGAAACACGAGTTTATCCCATGAAAACTGGGCCTGAACCCTTGGAAACCCTTGGAGTTTAGGTCGAAATTATAAATAAACCCTTGGATTAATGTGCTTGAGTTAATTGTGATCAAAATCCTCATTCTCCCGACTAAAAAACCCTAGGTAGGACCCTTGGAATTGGCGTTTATCCTAGGTGAAACCCTTGAAATTAATTAATTTTGTATATAGAGTGTGAAATCAAAACTAAAAATAAAAAGGAGAAAATCAAAAATAGAATTAAGAGCTCGCATTCCGAAAAATAGAAAATGAATATGCAAAGTGATCTGGAATTAGAAAGTTTGTACATTCATATTTTTATTGTTCATGTTTATGAGTCTCCGCAATGGTAATGAGAGAGAAGAAGGGGAGGTCGGTAATGCCCATGCCATGCTCTGTTTACTATCTGAAGGTCTGTGCATACCATACTGTCTCATGCCCTGTATCTGCGTGTAAAGGGGAAGGAGATTGATCTTGTGATGGGTGGTCTAGACGGATATTGGAGGAGAGATAAGCAGGGAGATGCGCGTGTAGAAATACTCCAAGAGAGTCGGCTGTATGTGTGTCAGACAGAGAGTTGCTCGCTGATTTAGCAGGCCAGGGGAGAGAGATCTTAAGGACTATGCGCATAAAAGAGAGTGTGTCAGCGTGCAACAGAAGCTGACGAGAGAGAGGTCACATGTAGCTCTTACACCAAATGATTGTAAACGCGAGGCGGAGCAGAATTCTGAGAGGGAGAGAGAAAGGTGGAGGTAGGCACATGTTGGCAGCTGTCCTTGAAGATCGTGAGAGATAGACGATCGCGCGTGGTGTACGCGGCTTGATAGGTTGTAGAAAGAAATTGGACGTGAAGAGACACCGTGTCTGATTCGCTAGAGAGGAAGTCGGAGATGCTGAGTGCTGACACCCTGAGAGAGAGAAATCTGTGGGACACCGCTGTAGGTAGTCGGATAGAGAGAAGATTCGTGATTCGTGGCTGACAGATGACATAGAGCTAAGCGGCGCTATTGGTGGTAGAGTCGGCTGGTCGCGCACAGCGGTCACTGTTGATGAGGTCGTCGACGGAAGAATCCTAAGAGACAGAGATGTGGGTAGACAAGGCGGCGACGTCCCATGTGGTGAACAGAGAGAATGAATCTTGTTGCGCACTCTAGATCACGGTCGATTCTGCCATTGACGTGCGTTGAGAAAGATGTGGCAAGAACGGCGGTGCAGCAATCTGCAGAGAGAACGTGGAGTTGCTATTGACGCTGATGCAAGAGAGCCCATGATATGGCTGCTGACGTGGAAGCTGGCAGACCGACTTTGAGCCTGTGGTTGACCCACGTAGAGAGGGAGGAAGAGAGAGAGTCGAACTTGGGCGCACGCAGCAGAAGGCGGAGACAATCATAGGGAGAGATTGCAGAGAGAGAATCCAGAGAACCCTGTGTAGAGCTGACGTGCAAAGTCGTGGCCGATTGCTGATGGATGCTGGTTGCGTGGTGCAGTGTCGTAGGAAACGGCGGCAGGGGAGAGAGGGAGAAAATAAACTCGCACGTGGAAGGCAACGTGATGAGGGCTGGAGAGAGCGAGAGAGAGAGAGATTGAGATTTTTGGCGACACACAGCAGTAAGAGAGAGAAAGTGCAGAGAGAGAGAGAGGTTCACGGATATTGCAGGCGGCAGCATCATAGATAGGGAGAGAGAGATTATCTACGTGATATTGGCGGAGCACAGATGGCCACTAGGTGGTCGGTGCTGTAGTTCAGACGGAGGCGGCACTCACGGGTGAAGGAGAGGGTATCTCTCCCCCTCCCACGGCGGCGCAGCGCGCACACACGCGAGAGAAAGAGAGAGAGAGATTGGCGGATAATTACAGGCGCATCACAGACGTATCTGGAAGAGAGACAGAGCCATAGCTAGCTCTTATCGCACGTAGACAGGTGGCAGAAGTCTACGTAGAGAGAGATTGAGACAGGAGAGAGAATCGGGGCCCAGTCTTCCGCGTTCCAAACAGAGATCACTGGGAGAAGGTCCGTTGATATGCAGAGTCGGAAGAGACAGAGAGAGAGGAATGCCAATAGAAAGCTTTGGATGGTGTTGCGCGATGGTTGGTGGAGACAAGGCTGACATGGTACTGAAAGAGCCCAAGAGAGAGAGAGAGAGGTGGCGGTGTTCAAAAAGACAGGGAGAGAGATGAGATGATGATATAGACGCAATAGGTGCACGCGATGAACTTGGCATGATTCTAATAATCCAAATTGGCTTTGTTTCAAGAACACTTAAACGGAGAAAACACTTTCCAATAAACAAATGGAAGCCAAAATGATGGCATGTAATAACCACACACTTTGTGAAGTAATGAAATCAAATTTATGATGAGTTGTATTGTTTATACGCCTTTTCAAAATGTTAAGACATACCATATCCAGGATACTTATTCATGAAGATAAAGATACATCAATGAATCAAATTGAAAGTTGGTTTTCAAAGCTTGAGAATGCTAATTGATTTGAAGAATTGATTTCGTAAGAAATGAATTTCATTAAAGTCTATGATGGTACATTTTACGAGTGAAATTTTACATGCTTTAGTGTACTAACATGTTTGTCCCCGCCCTGTGGGTTTCTTCTATGGAACGCTCCTTCAGGTTTATGTGGATGTTGATTATATGAAATGAAGAGAAAGTGATTGAAGACTGAAGATAAAGACCCCATCCTTTGGATTGCCTTGTGGAACGTCTTTGCAGGTTACTGCGTGATCAGAGATTATTGTGAATTTTGAAGTAAAGAGCTACAAAGTGAGGACTTGAAGAAAAGCTTGGATCGAAGAAAAGTGAAGAAAAGATTAGATCGCAAAAACCAGAAGACAAAGATCGAGGGTGACTTCCTGCACTATAGCGACAGGCCTACATCATATCCAGCCAATCCGCACTGTAGCGGCGGCATTTATTTGTATTTTTCTGTTCTGCACCTGTAGCGGATTTTTGTATCGCGGACCCGCACCGTAGCGGGCATCACTGTATCATTCAGATTTTATTGTATCATCGAGTTTGTATACACACCGACCCAGTGATTTTGAGAATCAGTGCTGTATCCGATTTGTCTCTTTCGCCACGCGTACGAGGATCGTGCACGCTCCGGAGAGCACAGGCGAGGCGCCCAGCGCGCAGACGCCGCTCGCAGGACAGCGGGAACGGTGCACCAGAGCGGGGCCTGAGCCAACCCCAGGCACCGGCTTCTTGCCACGACCTCCTTCTTCCCGACAACGTTCATACTGAAATGCATTAGAATCAGAAGACATATATTCCTCACCTTGATCAGAACGGAGGGTGCTCATTTTATATACTGATAGATTTTCAGCCAAAACCAAAAACTGTTTGAAGCAGATGAACACTTCAGACTTTGCCTTCAATGGATATACCTATGCATGCTTGGAAAAATCATCAATGAAAGTCATGAAATAAAGATAATTTCCAAAAGAAGGTGTTTGCATAGGACCAAAAACATCACTATTTACAAGCCACAATTTTTTAGTAGCCCGAGCTGAACCATCTTTTGGAAAGGAGGAATGCTGCATTTTGCCCAAAATACAGCCTTCACAAACATGTTTTCCCGGTGCCTCAAGTTTGGGCAAACATGACACCATTTCAGATTTCTACAAGCGTAGCAAACTCGAAAAATTGAGATGACCAAAGCGTGCATGCCAAAGCTTTGCATTTGGCATAGCCTGAGAATCATCTACTCCACATGCCAAATCATTTACAGATCTTTCATAGTCTATGAGCTTATATAGCCCACGAAATAGAATGCCAAAAGCAACAATCACATTTCCATTTGACAAATCATGAACTCTACATCTGTCATTAACAAATTTCACAACCAAGCCAATCTTGGCTAATGCAAAAACTGATAACAGATTTTTCTTCATCCCTAGCACAAACAAAGCATCTGGCAAACTGAAATAACTACCATGAGCAGCAGTCAAAATGATCTTATCTACTCCCATAACAAGATAAGAGGAGTTGTTGGCACATTTAAGAGTATTCCTTGTAGGGGTAGGCTTGAGTGAAGAGAAGAAACTGCACTGCGAGGTAATATGTTTGGTCGCCCCACTATCAAAGTACCAAACATCTGAGTCTACTGGAGACATGCACTACTCATGAGAAGATGGGTCAAAGCTGCAAACAGTAGTAAATGCATAGTCTTTTTCCTACACAAGATTAGCAGACTCTGTTTTTGGCGTAGAGGCTTCTGCAACAACCATTCTAGCCTCTTTCTTCTTTGCCTCTTTAGTAGCCAATTTTGGACTTTTCTTTATGATATGATAATTCCCTTTATAGTACTTGCAAAACACTTTCTACTTTTCTGATTTTTTTCATCTTTATCTTGGTTCTTGGAATGTGCAGCATTTGCAGATTTCTCCTTACTAGTAGATGAGCTCCATTTTCCTTTACTAGCTAGGAAAGCTTGATCTGCAATATGTATAACGGACCTGTTCTGCCTTCACTGATCTTCATGCAATAGAACATAGACTAACTCCTCAAATGACAAGGCATTTGGATTGCCTTTCATCATCAACAGAAGAGTAGAAGCAAAACTCTGATATGAATCAGGAAGACCATTTAGAACAATCTGCACAAGTGAGCTATGGGGTATAACCTCATCAGCAAAAATCAAGTGCTCGTTCAAGTCTTTGATCTTTGTTAGAAAACTATCCATAGAATCACCTTCATTCATGTGCTCACTCTCCAACTGTTATTGGAGGTAAGCAACACGAGCCTCATTCCTAGCTTGGTATAATGTGGTAAGTGTATCCCAAGCATCCTTAGCTATTCTGCAAGAGCAAATGTGAGGAATAATGGCACGTTTGACGGAGAAAGCTATCAATGCATGTTCCTGAACATCTCTACCATTCCAACGAATCTGCTCTGCAATAGGTGCAGCAAAAACCGCCGCACGAATAGGAATATGAAGAATATCATCATCTTTGACACCTTTTGCATTAGCTTCAGTACCTACAGTTGTAACAATTGCAGGTGTGATAGGACCTTTTTCAACACCCTGCACAATGTTCCACAATCCTTTTGCAACCAATACCTGGCCATGGCCGGTGTCGGAGAGTTTTCTCTCTCCCAAAATAATTGATGAAGAAGATTTTGATGTACAAGATATAATTGACTTGTTCTGAAGTAAATCATCAAGACATTATGAAGCAATAATGAGTCAACTCGGTGACAATGTGTTGTTATTATTATGTCAATAGCTCAAATGATAATGATATGTCAAATGATCAAGTTATTAATAATTTTTGGCGTCACCTTTTGGCTTAAAGCAATTTTGAGAGAAACTCTAAATTTAAATAGAGTTCAGCAGTGGAACTGAAAAAGGAAATCGCAACATCATCTACATGGGAGGAGTTCACAACAAGACAACAATGAGTAGTTGCATGGAATTGTGTTTTGGGTACATGCGCATGACAAAGGGTATCTCAGAGATTAGTTGAGGGAGAAAAAGCCGCCGGAAAAAAGGAAGCTCCGTGGGCACCGTCAAAGCCCATGATCCATCCACTTCTGATCTGTGCTTGTTCACTGAAGAGGAAGATGGCCGATTCTGCATGAATAAAAAAAAGACAAAAAAAAAGAGAAGGGACACTGGAGAGATCTGTTGCGTTTTTTAGAGGTGGCGCATAAAAAGACGATCCGGAGAGAAGAAGTGAGGCCAATTGGACGGGATTTTCTGGCAGCAATGTTCTGATGAGGCGCAGCTCATGATCTCAGGAATGGTGAAGTTACGCAGAGGAAGACAATCGTCAAAGAGGTTCGATAAGATTCCAGGTGATATGATTCCAATTGTCATCTAAACGGAGGAGCTTGCGCAACATATGCAAATGAATTGCACTACATTCACGGATCAATGATGGAGGGATAAGGAAAGCTATTGATCACTTCTCTGATAATTCACGGAGACAAGTTCGTTGCTCTGATGCTAAAGAGAGATTCATCAGACATTGGATCTTCTTGCTTATCCATGATAGAAACGAGACCGCGGAGAACACCGAAATTTTACAAACAACATAATTTTATACTTGACCTCAGGAGAAGCCGTCGTGTCCGGTATCATGACTTTTACTATTCGTTTGTGACAAATAATGAATAGATCTAGGATGTTTTCGTCTTCCTTGAGAATTGCGCTTTTCTGTTTTCTACCAAACGCATACTGAAAATATGTATGGATCTTTCCATAGTAAGAGAAACTGCAGAATACACATGCGCTATCAAATGCGTGAGTTCCATATCATTAATTTTCCTTTCCTATAGCTATTCCTTCCGACCTTTCTTTAGTTTGCACTTTAAATCTATGTCGATGTTTTCAGATTCTATTAGAAATTGGAGAATATAAACAGCGATACAATACTTTATAGGTGCTGTTTTCTGATGCATGAGTGAAGTGGGATTGACATACTGTAAATTACGCACATCTTATTTGATTAAGGAAACTGATTTTGAACCACAGCATGACTTTTGGAAATATTAAATTACATTTTATATTTGCGCAGGCATGTAAGGTAGAAGACAAAAACTTCTCATAAAATATAACTATGCTTTATTAATTTACTTTGCATTATACAATTTTAGGAACGCTAAGCTCTTTATGTTCTTCGATTTTCAGCATTCTTTTGATCGTGCGCACTTTGTCTTAATCACTTACATACTCATTTCCATCTTTTGCCGAGTAACAGAGCCGACAATGAATAGAACATTACCGTTTTCTTTGGGAGTACCTTTTCAGCCTGATGGGATCCGGATGGTCCGGTGGAATTGTTAGCACAATAATCTACTCACGTATGTTTAAGTTGATTTGATATAACGCGCCAGTTTTTGGATGCAGCAGTTAATTATGTGAGTTTTTAACACATGCTTCAATTGATCAGAACGTCTTTCTCTGAACTATATCTATAGCATTATACTAGTTTGTCATTCACTTTGTTTTTCGAATATCACCACTATGTGTTGATTATATCTCAGCGTTGATATAAAGATATCTAGCATTTTTGCAAGAAATTTAGTTTGTATGTTAGGGGAAATTTTTTTGAATGCTGCCAGGAAGTTCGATGTTCAGCCGTGAGATTGTTCTTTTTAACGATATTAACCTTTAGTGAAGAGTTGTGCGTGGCTCATGAAACCAGAGATTGATTGCATGTATTGAAAACGAGCAACTGTATCGATATGGTTTTGAATGGTTATTTACAGAGAGATTAAGTATCTAAATCATGAAGACGAGTCGAAATTCTTGGTTTCTGCAATTTGTTTTTTTTTTGTAAAGCGCACAAGTAGAAAATGAAGTTAAATTTTGAATTAGATCCCCTTTGAAGCTGTAACAAATAATCGCAGGTTCTGAAAAACTCAATTTGCTTTTAAACATATGAGAATTGCACTCTCTTATTCGATTATTGAGAAAATTTCTTATTGATGCATATGAAAAAAAAAACATGTTTCTCGGAAGTGAAGTTCATTCGATAAAATGTGAATGTAATGCTTGATAAAAGAGTAATTACTTGCATTCTCTTCACTCTGTACGTCCATTACTGCATTATTATAGTTTTGATGATCATTCCATTGTACTACCAACACCTGTGTTACGAAATCAGAGTCAAGAAAAATATGAATTATTGTAAGCTGTTTTGTTTTCTGTTAGAGCATAGAAACAAAGAAAGTTATAGACAATCACAACATTCACTGAATTCTATGTATAAGTTTATTTGCACGCAATAATTGATAATAGATTTTCGTTGAAGTATTGTTTTCTTATCAAATACTGATTTTAGTCATTGATCTATGATTCTATTTATGATCTGTTCTACGATTTCTGATGTTTGTCATACTCAAATTTAAATCAACTCTCATGTCATATCTTATCGTCTTTACAAGGTTTGCTTTCATATCGCATGTTTTCTTGTGAATGCTTCATGGATTCGAATAATGAATTGTATATTTTATTTTATAATTGAAAGGTATTAATTGAGTGACTTGTCTCGTTTATAAATTCTGAGTGTATATTGTTCATCAATGGGAATTCTTCAACCATTGTTCACGTGAATCATTTCTTACTGTTCCATCATACGTTAGAAAACAAACAAGTACTTATGAAATCCACCATGACAATTCATATATATCTGCGCGGAGATATATGATGCATTGAATAAAGTATCAAATACAATAGCATACATTTGTACACAGTGAAAAATGATAGAAATTAAAGCACTGTTTTGTGTGAAATGAGTTCGAGATTTATGGGTGGAATCATTTGAATCATATTGAATGTTATAAAGTTGTTTTTTTTTATCAACTACAAAAAGATTTTATTGCTTTAATGAATTATGATTGAAATAATAATGAGGAATGAAATAAGTTAACTTTAAACTAGTATGAAAAATTATTTGATGATAGAAAAAAAGTTTTCCAATAAACTACTCATAATACTTCAGAGAATTTATTTGCTCCTTAAGTTCCTCGATAATACTTCAGAGAATTTATTTGCTCCTTAACCTGAGCTTGCTCCAAGCACCCTGCGTGCGCCGTATTTCCGGCAGTTGGCATGATCCACCGACTATCGCTTTCGCGCCTACACCGGTGACCAAAATACCTTGATGCAACAAATTGACTGTATCTCAAAAAGTTGAACTGAAGTGCCGCGACGAGTTCTACTAAACATGTAGTAGACTTCGAGACACTTATACTGGCGAACCGAAACAGGTATATAGCTTTGGCACAAAAAGATAAAATAGCCTGCACAAGCACTATGATAGTGCATTTGGACGACGAAACGAGCTTAAATCGTGATTTAGGCACCACCGAATGAAGCTATTTTGATCTCTGAAATACCCAGAGTATGCTCACCAAATTTCATTTGAATTTGAGACTATAACCGGAGAGGTGTAGACGACGCCCTAGATGAAGCAACGACCTGCTCTGATACCAATTTTTGGAGTAAGACATCTGCGGAAGCACACAAAAAACACAAAGAAGAAGAAGCTTGGAGCACAAGACACAATAGTGAATGTATTACTAGAGAATGTACAAAGATAGGTAGCCCATTAGGGCAATAGGTGTATATACAAGCCGGGGGAAAAAATCTTCCTAGAGAAGGAAAAAAGTACCCCATCGGTTCTAGAGTGTTCACACACATCATCACCTAAATATATCAACGCATTGCATGAAGAAAGGTACGTTCATTATAATGTGTCAGAAATAATA